>JAJHUR010120134.1:618-14129 GCA_027495735.1 Lutjanus campechanus
AAGTCTGTTAAAAACAATACCTGACTTTATAAAGCCACTTTTCTTTTGTTATATATCAATCTTTTGTCCTTTACCACAATAATGTATTGAATTTAAATGAAAATACCTCAAGTTGAGGGCTTTTCTCAGGAATTTTTAGTTGAGATTAAAAAAGAGATTAATTAGATTAATTAATTACAGATCATAATTAATTAATCTCTCCAATTTTTTAATCGCCTGACAGCACTAATAATAACACACCTGAAAACTTATAGTACGTCACATGACCTTTCAAAAACGCTGTGCAGGAGCGTGCTGGTGTGAACAGAAAGCAGATTGTGTACTCTGCGGTTGGTTGCTTAGTTGCAGAAAACTATGAACAAACAACAGCAATGGAGAAAAATGTGACTGAAAGTAACACATAGATAACAAGGTCAGCAACCCCTGTAATGTATTTTCCATGTTGGATTAACCACCGCTCTCCACGGCTGATGTCGTTCGGTTTCTTCTGGAAAAGAGTCACATAATAGGGGGGGTGACGAATCAGAGAGGGACATATCGTGAGTAAGAGTAAAATAATCAAGAAAAAGATATGAAAGTGATGTCAATCTTCTCATCTTGCTCCTGGCAAGAGAGCGAATAAGTGTATTTCCCAAAATGTTTAACTATTCCTTTGACAAAAACTGTATGTATTCAAACCACAGATGCTAGTAACAATTTTACCTGCAGGTTTTCTCTTTTGGAGCTTAAGACTTTGTCTTGCAAATTAAATACATATAAATCTCTCTAATTCTACACATTTAATTTGCATAATTCTGTCACAGCTTGCAAATGTGATAATGAGCCTGAAAGAATAAATAAAAATGTGTTTTCCATCATTGTTGAATGTATTTTATCCACTATCCTTTTTTTTTTTTCTTCCCACAGGTTTGAGTTCTGTGAACCCGTCTTTGTGGTGGGGAATTGCCTTGAAATCTCAACAGACAGTCACCAGTATGATCGCATTTATTGTGGTGCTGGAGTGCAGAAGGACCATGAAAATTACATGAAAGTCCTGCTCAAAATTGGAGGCATTCTAGTGATGCCCATAGAGGATCAGGTAAGTCCTACAAGCCGTCAGAATGATACAGAATCAACACATCATGATTGCTATTCAAAATGCTAACACATGAGGGAAAACAAGGTAAAATAGCTTTGACCTACAAGACTGGTTATGCAACTCTCACATGCATTATTGAGCCACAACTGCCCCTGGATTTGAGCAGCCGTGCAAGGAGCACACAACACAGGGCTGTATAAATAAATGTTTAATTTGAAATGGGGGACGTGTGAGTGTGGACAGACTGTAGGGCATGTAAGAGGGCATTAAGAGTATTTTGGGAAGTTGGTGGAGTAAATGGTTGGCAGGAGCCTTTTCCAGGAAGGAGGGTAAAGATCGTGACAGATTTGTGGTCACGGATTTTGGAGAGTTAAAGGCAGTGAAAAGAAAAAAGAGCTGAAGTGAAGCAATGTTTGACTAAAATAAAATGTTGTGATCCAAGATTTAGATGTTTTTATATTGTCAGTTATATGGCCTGAGTGTGCTCTGAAGTGAGTTCAGTGAGTGCAATATATCAATCAATCAGACGACATGCTGTCTTTTTAAAGAGGGTAGAAAGCATTAGCAAGAACTGCCTACACACTTATGAATCATGGTGGAGAAATAATTAAACATAATTTAGATCAGAGATCTTTGTAAGATCTAAACAGCATGAGAGCCACATCCACTCAGGCCATGTCCATGCTAATGAAAATAATTTTCTCTTCCATCTCGTCTTTGTTGTGGCTTTTGATCAGCTCGAAGCCAGCGCTCTTCAAAATAAAAGCCTTTTAAAGAGTAGACACATAACATCGTAGCATGAAGAGAACGAAGAGTCTTTTGAAAATGCTGATGTCCTGTGTGATTGAGCGTCTTCAAAGATATGGCGTACTAATGTTGATGAAGATATGGAGTACTAATGTACTAAAGAAAATAGGGAATATATATGTTTTCAACCTGATATATATTGGGGTACTATGCATTATTCTGATAATGTAATTTTAGCCAATAAATAGAGTCAATAATACAACAATAATAATAAAAAATAAATAATACAGGCACCAACTTGCTGACCTGTGATTGGCGAATGTCTCCCGTCACAGACTATAGCATGAAAACAGAACCAAGAGGAGGAGCAGAAATCTAGTTTTCTCTCAAACCATTTACTATATGTTGAAAGGTTATTATGGATCTTTTTTTCCCACAATGATTAGGGCGTTGTCGGTATGGATTTTGTAATAATAATGTAATAGTTATGTTTACTTACCACCATAAGAGTCGTGTAGCTCCTTCAGGAAATAGGGCAGTGTGTATTGTGTGTATGGTGTGTAAGTGAGTGAAATGTGCAGCAGACTGAGAGTGACAGTGATGCCCACAGCAGTGCAGTAAGTCAGGTCAAGCTGGCAGCAAATATGGAGTACAGGTATTGTGTCAGTTAAGGCACACAGCAGCTTCTCAAGACCAAGAAAAGTTTTGTGTGTTATTTGCCAACTGCTGGAAAAATGACAGGGTTAGCCCCAAGGTAAGCTGAGCAGGAACTCAGGAAGTAACATAAAGCTAATGCTAATGTCAGCGTCGTACCTTTACCAGCGTTGTATCCCTGTCAGAATCTTTGTGATCCAAATACAGCGTCTTTTTTTGTAGACGTGGTAAAACAAAACAGTAATGATAAATCCAAAGCCTCATGTCATCTGTAGTTTCTTATCAGCTCATGACGTAAGAAATAAACAACCCCAGCTTTAATTAGCCCACCATTCTGATACAGTTGGTTGTGGTATGCACCTTTAAAGTTGGGTTGCGTTTTAGAGGAAAACGGCACATCATGTCTGATTTGACAGTGTCAGAGCATTTAATTTGGATTCTTGTGCAAAATGTTCTAGAAAGGTATATTTGTATATTGTTTAATGTTAATGTTACTAGACAAAATAAATGAACATTTGAAGAGTCAGAGCTGGTCTTTGTTTTGGTTGTGATCGTGATGTCAGTTAGATTTGGTTTGGTCAGAGCTGTGGAGTATGAAATCATTCATCTCTGCATAAAACACAGGTCAGATGAATTTCTTTTTAATACACAAAAATGTGAGATAATCAGTTATCTGTATCAGCCACGAGAAGCACCAGCATCTAATAAAAAAAAAAAAGTATCATGCATTCCTAGAAGCAAAATTAAGAAATAAGTTTTGTCATCTGTAACTTTGTGATATAACGTCTAGATATACTGTAGGTGTCATCATTAATGTACACTATCTTTATAGTTATGCTGGTAGACGTCCTCAAAAACATGAAGTATAAAAGGATGTTCATGCATCTGCTCAGGAATTACTGTTGGCCTTGGTCAGCGTGGCGCATTTATGACCATGAATCAAAATAGTTTTTTAAACATGCTCAGAATAAACAGAAAAAAGTAAATGTTTACCTGTATTGTGGCTATATTGGAAGAAAAAAATAGTAATCACATAGAACCTTGCACTATGTCAGTGAGTATCATCAAATTGAATTAAGTGCATTAAAGATGGCTGTGAATGAGTGAACTTTTCATTTCAAGGCGTCTACAGTATCTGCTCATATTAATGGACTCGTTGTGTGCCACTTGAATGCCCCTGAAACCATTTACACCTCCCCCTACCAACATATACACTCGCTTTATCACCATGCGTGCCTTGTGTAATTGTGTTTTGATAACTGTCACACTGTGTGGACTGGTAATTACTTGTTATGGCCTGAACCACCAGATATCTGTCATCCACTGAACGCTAACTTCTCACACCAGCAGACATGCTGATGATAAGTCTGGTGTGGGCGGGCGATAGGACGATGAACTGTATTCTATAAATACCACAATTTGTCAATCAAATTAATTGGTTTTGATAATTGAATCATCGTTTAAGACATTTTTCAACCAGAACTGGCAGAACATTTAATGGCACTAGCTTCTCAGTTGTCAAAAGTTTCTGCTTTTTCTCTCCTTTAGACTCTTATTCTGACAAAAGAAGACATTTCAGAATGTCACCTTTGGGGAAAACATGCATTTTAAACATTTTTAAAAATGTTTTATGGACTCAACAATATTTTACACATTATAAAAATAATCATTATTTGCAACAGTTTTCCTACCGTCAGAAATGTTCTACATTTTATAACGTGGTTGTTTTCTTTTAATATATCAGGTTGAATGAATCCACTGTCTGCAGTTTTGCACATCATGAGCAGAACTGATTGACGGCATTATCAGAATATCATAATAGACTTTAAAACTTAAAACTTGAAAGTCTCGTCCACTTGGATGAATTAAAATTTCAAATTTTGAGCTTTTTTAAAGCTGTCTGTCATTGTTTCTGAGGCTTGTGTGTGACTGTGACTGTGAGTTGGGTAGCAACGGATTACATTTAATCAGGGTTACATAATCCAATTACAAAAAATAAGTTACTATAATCAGCCCAGATTACATTTGAATAAATGTGTGTAGTTAGTTATGGTTAGACTGTCAAGGATTACTTGATTACATTTTTGATTATGTATTTCAAATATGGCAGTTTTAAAATGCTGGAAGTTTTATCATGACAACTAAAGCTCTTTTCAAGTCATTAAAAGCACATCTGACACACGCGTGTCTTAGAGAAGTGTTCCCCTTTGTGGCAGACTGGATGGGAGAAAAAAGAACCCTTTAAAAAAATATGATTTATTTGCTTTGAAAATGTTTTGAGATGTTTGAAGAGAAAAAAAAATATTCGTGTAACTCAAAATTTTCTGTCTGAAACCTTAAATTAAAAGTGTTCAGATTAGATTAGAGTGTTTTATAATCCAGCCCAGTTACTAATTTTCCACATGATTTGTATTCAGCAACTGACTACATTTCAGAGTAATCTGAGCCAACCCTGGTGTTTTATTCTCTTATCTCTTATCTTCTTTTTCTCTACGAATTTCAGAATCCTCTGCAAAGGAGATCTTGATCTCAGTAACACGACCTTATTAAACAAAGGTTCTAAGTCCTAATAATTATTAAATCGTAAGATTTTATCAATATCACCCACTCTTAGTGTCTGTCTAGTGTTGGTTCATTTGTAATCTGTTCACATACAAAGTCAGTGTGGAAATGGAGTTAATGTTTCATGAACCTACTTTAATATAAGAGCATATATGCAATGCAAATGTAAAGGAGGGCCTGTTTCTTCTCCAGGGGTTTACATTTCTCTGGGTGCACAGTGTTTGCACATCTGCCAACCATAATGAACACCTGGAATTTGGAGTAAGATCATTAGATGTGTTATTTAACGGACCAGTGTGTAGGATTTAGTGGCATCTAGCCTTGTGTTGGCTGTATCCACTGTTGAGCCAGTATTTGGTTTGTCCGTTCTGGGACACTGTAGAAACATGACAGCCTCCATTGAAAAGGCCCTTTGTAGATATAAACGGCTAAAACAACACTATGATTTTTATTTTCAGGTGATTATACACTAATTAAAACAAACCTATGAATATTATATTCCATTTTTATAAATACATCTCTCTAAATCTTACACACTGGACCTTAAAATAAAGATGTGTTTGGATTTTATGTATCTCGCCTGCTGCTCGTGTCTGGTCTATTCATTTGTTCACTGTCTTAAAGCCCATAGGCCGTACTCACTGCAAAGCACGTGTGGAAATGAGTTAATGTTTCATGAACCTTTTTGATATAGCAGCATATGTATGTATGTACAGCAGGGCTTATTTCTTCTCCAGGGGCATGGTTTACATTTCTCTCTGTGCACAGCGTATGCACATCTGCCAACTATAATGAGCACCTGGAATGTGTGAGTGTTATTAAATAAGCAAATACTGCGGAAATATTCAGAGATAATAGCAACAGTATACTGTTGTTACACAGAGCTCCACAGGGGTTCTTCCTGAAGAGCTGAGGTTCTACCTTGAACCATTTGCTTTTTAAGAACACTTGTTTGAAGAGAGGGTTTGAAAAGAGTTCTTAATGGAACCCACAGTTTTGCAAACAACCCTTTTTGGTTGAAAGAGTTCTTCAAGGAAAACTGTCAAACCCGATTGGTGAGTTCTAGACAAAATCCTTGGAATTTAGAAAGGTGCTCGGGAGAACCTCCTGGCTGGGTTCTTGTTAACACAAGTAGAAGGTGGAAAAGTTCTGGATGGAGCCCCATGAGAAGGTTCTGGGTGGAACCATTACACCATGGAAGGGTTCTCTATAGAACCTCTTATAGCAGGTTGTGGGTGAAACCTCTCACAGATGGTTCTAAGTATAACCCTTCAGGTAGAACTCTCTGAAAGGGTTCCAAGTGGAACCTATATAAAAGGTTCTGCTAGTAACCAAAAAAGATTTCTCCTATAGGGACAAGCCGAAGAACGCTTTATGGTTCTAGTTAGTGCCTTTATTTCTAAGAGTGCACCTGTAGAGAATCAGAGAAGAATCATCTTTGTTCAGGAGGCAAATTCACAAAAATACCAATAAGCGGAAAAAATAGATCCGGGTTCACCAACATAAAAAAAATGAAAATATCTTGGAGAAACCGCTCTGGTTCTCTGTGCTGCCCTCAGTGCTTGCTCCCCTATTGCTCCACAGTGTTTCATATTTTATAAGTGTTCAAGTGTTGAGTTCAGGTTTTGTCTCTTTATGCAGCTGACCCAGATAACCAGGACTGGCCAGTGCACATGGGAGAGCAAAAACATCTTGGCGGTGTCCTTTGCCCCTTTGGTACAGCAGAGCAGAGCTGATGGAGAGAAGCCTGACACTGTCCATCTGCGTAAGTTCTCCAGCCTCAGTCCCCGGCATAACAAAACAAAGAAAAACCTCAGAGTAGTTGTGTTTTATTATGCCTAACTGGTCCTGATGTGTAAAGCAGGCAATATTTTAAAGTCAGACAGTTCATTCAAAGTGATGTGATGAGACGTTTCCTGCAGCAATATTTGCTTTGACACATGAAGCTCGCCTTGCAGCTGCTCCATAGAGCCGCTTATTTCCTTTCCTTGAAATCCTGAGACAGAGTTTCCTCTTTGCTTGTTTGTGCTGACCTAGTTGAAGGACTGGTGCAGTTGTATGGATTATTCTTATTTTTTGTGCTGCAATGCCCTGAAGGACTGTGTCATCTCTCTTTGTCCTCAGCCCCAGTGACTGTCCGCAGCCTTCAGGACCTGTCTCGGATCTACATCCGCCGCACCCTCAGAAACCTGGCCAACGAGGACAGTCAGGGGAAGGGGATGGTGCAGAGAGTCCCCCAGAAGCGCAAACGCAGGCGCTGCCGACGGCGACGCATCAACACCTACGTTTTTGTAGGCAACCAGCTGATCCCCCAAATGGTGGAGAGTGAGGAGGAGGAGCACCCTGAGGAAGAACACAAGGAGGTGGAGGAGGAGGAGGAAAGAGACATTGGCGACATTGAAATCCTCAAGCAAGTCAATGTGTTGAGAGACCAAATAATGGCTTTACCGCTGCCTGAGTCACTGAAAGCATATTTGCTGTATTACAGAGAGAAATGACTGATTCACTCGATATCCACTCTTAACGGGTGCAGCGCCTGCTGAAATGCTTTTCTTCACCCTTTTTCAGTACAAATGTAGCATTATTTCCATTGAATCTTGATGGCAAAACTGTAACACAAAGAGACGTCATAGATAATATTGGATAATAATGTTATGATTGTCATGAGTTACTAGTTTTTGTTGACATTTTCTTTTGATTTGTATATCAAAAAATGTAAAAAGTAAACTAAATGGACATAGTTTCAGGAACCCGTTTTGAGATTCAGATTTTATCACAATGTCAGGATTTCTGCAGAAGTGTGCAGATTAAAAATTGTATAAAAAAAAACAAAACAACAAAGTTCTTACTATATTTGTTAAAATATGATCATGCTAAGATGAAGACTTTTATTGCAGCTTTTTTAGAAGCTTTAACTTACAATCAGTGTCTGGGTGATTTAACGATGCTGAAAGGAGCAAAAGAAACGAGGCCACATCCTCCCATTTTCAGTTCGAGAAGAAGACGTTCTTGCATAATCATGAACAGGACACTTTTGTCATTACTCTTCTTGATATCTCATTTTTGGTGTTTTGTACCTTCCTATTACAAGAGATCATCGAGAGACTAGATTGGGTCATAATTTTTTCTACAGGGCACCTTTTAATGTAACTTTTTCTACAGGGTGCTGCTTACATACTTGTGTTTTCTCACTTTGCATATGAGTAGCTGACATCCTACTTGATATGATAAGGTGTTGTAGACCCTCTCCTCTCCATGGTTTTCTGTCTATTGTTAATGCAAATAGTATATAAGATAATGAATCATATCAGAGGTTTAAAATAATGATTAAGCTGATGACTGGAGTTCAGTGGTGAGTTTCAGCTTCTTTTTTTTTTTTTTTTAAAGAGGGAACTGGTAAAGGGGAGATGTTAAGTCATTAATGAGTACATGCATGAATATACTGTATATGTGTTGGGTGTTCCTGACTTTGCTTCACATCTTATGATTGGTCACTGGAGGTGATGTCCCAGGTGATCAAGTCCGGAAATGTTTTGACAAAAGTAAAGAAAAAAGAACATTAATCAATTAGATGGCCTTGAAACAAATTCTGTATAGTATTGCGCTTTTTTATTTTTATCGACGACAATGCAAAATCAGAATCACTGAGGATTTTGAAGCCTTTTGTATCCTGGACTGTAGACGTGTCCAGCAAAGCACCTTATTCTCGCAGTCCTCAAGTGAAAAACAAGCAAACAAACAAACAAAAACAAAAAAATAGGTGCCATTTTTTGGCTTAATTTGTTTTGTGGACTTGACTTATTGTAATGTAAAATCCTGTTGAATCAAAGTACAATTTGCTTGCAGAACATCCCTGATAGTGATGGCTTTTAAGTGCCAACGTATCCCATCACATTAGGACTTCTGTGAGTTTGCTGGCACAGTAAATTTACCCAAACAAACGTGGTATATTTCTACAAAAAAAAAAAGAAAAAAAAGAAAAAACATTCCACGGTGAAAAACAAGAAAACAGCACATCACTGATAGATGTCACAGTTTTTTCTTCTTCTTCATGCTTTTTACAGTCACAGACTTGGAAATTTTCCTTCATCTTACTTTTGAATGCATAATTTAGTATTCCAAAAGCTGGGTTGAATGTTGTTGATATTAATTCTATTCAATATAAAAGTGATATATATGTATTGCTATTACCATATGATTCTGCATACAAGTTTAATTTGCATTTGGTTTGTTGTAGCGCCCTCTTGCTGTACTGTATTTTGACACTGGGAACTCTGTAGATCAAAACTCCACTGCTGTCTGTTAAATAGATAAGATATATTAGTGCTATAGGTCTTCATTTTTGTTCTGGTGTAATGAAAAATATTTTGTTTGAAAACGAGGGTGATTATTCTATTAGTAGTTTTGTGTGTGAAGAGGTAACATTTATTTTCTGTAAGGTTTTTTTTTTTCTACATTCATCCGAAAGCTTTGCAAGTAAGCAATAATGGAATAATTTCTCAGTTCATAATTACCAATAACACCATAGTCCCATTTGATTTGCCTAGTATCCATTAAAATTCACATGACCAATTACAGGCATGCCACAGTTATATACCATTATCTAAAAATGTAATTGCTAATTAGAGAGCACATTAAGTATTGAAAGCAGGGGACCTACAACCTCGACTCTCAGGTCACGCCTTGCACCAAAGTAAATGGGACTGCTGTCATTACATTTAATGTGGATGGACGAGAGTCGACTACAAAAATGGCACCCGGAAAAGACCAAGTCATAACCAATTCTGTACTTTTATATTAATTTAATTTGTCAAGAGACAAAACGGTTTTGTTGCTGTTTATCAGGCCCGGGTTGATTTCTCATTTAGTGTGTGTGGTTCATTTTGAAAATGTGTTGTTTCTCCGTAAATGTTTGGCACAAAAATAAAGGTCACAATCACATTATGCCTCTTCTGATCATTGTGACTGCTCTTTTTAGTGTCTTATCTTGTTTTTGTCCGACATGGTCAAGGAGTCAAATGAGTAGTCGTCGTGAGCAGATGGCGATGGAGAAAAACAACAGTAAAAGTGCCACTCTGGCATCCTTGGCACGCTCGTGATGGACTTTAATGTTTTTGTCTCTGCCACATTGAATTGATGAGTTTGACATTGAGGGAGAGTTTCTGTTCTGGTAACACTTTATTTGAAGGGTTGTGCATAAGACTGACATAATCATGACATTACGCCTGTTGTGAACATGACTGTTGTTAATAAGTGTCATTCCTACAATTGTGTATTTGACATTGTTTGAGATCTCTTGACATTAAGACCACATAACCTGTCAAAAACCTGTCATAGCAGGCCTAATTATCAAACTTGAAAGACCTATTTAACTATGTGTCCCATTATACTTCAAACAGACTCATGACAGCCAAATGCAAAACCAGCGACATGACAGTATAATTCAATGTTCACATACACACACTTAATCGTTTAAGCTTAATAATTAGGCCTGTTATGACATGTAAGGTTGTCTGGATGTCACAACAAAAAGACATCTCAAACAATGTCAACTTTACATGAAAAATGACATATCAAACTTAATGACAACAGCCATAAACATTCATAAAGCGAAATACTTCCACTTTGATAATTAGGCATGCTATGACATATTTATAACAGATTAAATTGTTGTCATAAGAGTTCAGAATGTTCAAGCTGTCATAACAAAGACAACTCAAACAATGTTAACTTTGCAGTACAAATGACAAGTAAATGACAACAGCCATAAACAGTCATAATGCTAAATAGTTAGTTTTATCATTAGATAGGTATGGCATGTTTTAAGGTAAGTTATGTTGTGCTGGTTAATGTCAGGTTGTTATAACAAATAAATCTCAAGCAGTGTCAACTTTGCATTAAATATGACTGGCAGGGTGGCACTGAATGACAGTCTACCACCTCATCCTGGACTTTTCTGGCATTATGCATTCACTGTTTCAAAGCTTGTGCTGATCAATGAAAATATTTTTTGACAGGCTGTGTGCATGTCATGAACAAATTAACTAAATCTCTTGGCGCAGCGCAAAAAACAGGAAAACAGGCCCTTACCTGCAGATAAAAACCCAACGCTGTGTGCATTACAAATTTATAGCATCATATACAGGATGTCTGGAAACATGTTACGTGGATGCAATATGTGTTTTGATGGACACAGAGGCTGTACACTCGTTTTTGGACCTTACACTTATACACAAATATAATTTCATCTGATAAAATATAAAATTTTGAAGCATCTTTTTCAAATTAGGAATTCACTGAACTTAAAGCTTGTGTTGATCCATCTGTAAATAGATTTATTTAGTGACAGGCTGTGTTCATAACAAATAAACTACAGTAAGATCTCTTGTTGCTTGGTAACAGGCTCTTATCTGAATATAAAACCAACCAATCCTATGTGTTACAAATATAATATCCCCTTGAGATTCAGTTAACATATCATTGTTCCCTCCTTAGATTTCCCCTCAAATAGATTTAAGGTTCGAATTATATTCCATAAAAGTGCCATATATACTGTCTGTAGCACAAAATATTAAAACGTGACACTCTGATTATTATGGATGCACCATTTAGTCAAACAGAAACATGCTTGATGTCTTGCATATCATTTTTTTACACAAATCCCCCAAAATTCCACTTGACATACTGTATTTGGTGTCTTTGGTGGAAATTAAAATAAAGTTTTGTAAGTTCAAACAATAGGTTTGTAATGACCGTACCAGTTGGCCATTGGTTGTTAAGTGGAAAACTCCCCGACCTTTTGCTGGAAACAGAAGCTGCTGTGCAAAGTCAGTTTTTGATCCTTTGAATTAATTAGAAATCTGATTCATTAATTCTCATTACTGTTTCAGATTAGGAATTCACTGACAGTAAAAGAGGTACGCCAGCAGATTTCTATTGGACTCAGATGAACTTGGGGGAGTCGTAGAAAGACATTTAAAATGTACATCGTCAAAATAGAAACTGCAGAGGAAAAGATCTTCTGCCTTTTAGTCATGCTCCATGAAAGCTGGATCCTGTAATGCAAATCTATTGCATCTTTCATTAGATGCAGGTTTCAAGCACATGTACTTAATATATTAATAATATATGATGAGAACAACTTAACATATACTTAACATGTAAGTGCACTTGACTGCGCTATTTTGGAAAACTCTTAAGTTTTATTTAACGACACTTATTTGCAATAAACAGGGACATACTTGTTTGGTATGATTTAAATATCATACTTAAAATGGTACTTTTAATAAACTGAAGTTATGCTCAAAGTCTGTCTATACTAAGTGCAAAAAAGTATTTAAATGGCCTTAATTATAGTTAAAGGCATATCAAAATAGCAAAATCAAGTACATCTATGTGGTCAAGTTTATCTTAAGAGGTACTGCTACTCCTCACGAGAAGGTGAATATTGGCACCACTCTTTTGTGTTACGAGTTCAGTTCTGCGGTGGACCCAGATGCAAAAACCAGACAAAGAAGAATGAACAAAGGGAACTTTAATAACTTACCGAGGGAAGGCAAGTAACACAAAACAAGAGGCAGCTGGGAAGTCCAGGTGAAAAAAAACAAACTCTGAAGTCCAACAAAGAGTCATCTAAATCAGACTACTCAAAAACTACAATCCAAAACATAACCAGGTGCAAACAGGAGCTCTGGGAAGAAAGAAACAGGGAACAGACAACTTGACAACTGACAGAGACGACACAAACTGACAACATACTCACAGGACTAATTAGGGACAGGTGAAGCCAATCAGGAATCAAAAAGGCAGGAAAACAAAGACAGGACATAAAGACAGCAAAGATACAAAAGGGAAAACAACAAAATAAAACAGGAATTGACTTCAAAAATCCCCAAATGACAGTGACATTATGTGTGTTGAACCTACTACAGAAGCAGGTTAGCTTCTCTTAACAAAAAGACTTTAAGCAGCTGTCAAATTGTAATTCTGCCACTTCAGCTTTGGGACTGATCAAACAAAAGTGATGTAACTTGTTAATTTGTGCACTGCAGAGGTGCTGGTGATTTTGTTACTGTTGGACGGAGCCAGGCTTTCTCCTTTTTCTATGGAATATAGCCTAATATTCATACTGTATGTATGTTTTCAGTAGTGTATAATGTATTGTTGTGTTCTCCTTACCTTAGAATAAGAGTGCAGGTCCTTCTCCACAGAAGCTGCCATGTTGCATCACCATGTTTCTATGGTAGCCCAGAATGGACCAACCAAACAATGACTCTATATAAGCCACCGCAAGGGTGCCTGGATGACCAGGGGAAAGTTTAGAGCAGAACAAAGTTAAATTAATGTGATGTGAGAAATAAACAATCAAGAGTTTACTGATGCTATCATGCTAGCCTTTATATCACTCAAATTCAACTCGAATCCTTTTTTCTCAGTTGTTTCCCCAATTATTGTTAATGACTGATAGTGA
>JAJHUR010120135.1:0-10335 GCA_027495735.1 Lutjanus campechanus
TTTTTTTATTGATTTATTTTTTCCAGTTGTTTTTTGTGTTTGAAAACTGGTCCCTTGCATTGTTTGGGAGATTCTGCTGCACTGTTTTCCTGTGAAACTCCAGCAGTGTTTTGTGGACTAACAAAATAAAACCGACCCTCAATTGGCATGACGGTGAGTAGATAATGACTGAATTTTCATTTTAGGGTGAACTATCCTTTTAATTTGATAGCGTATCTTTTCTTTCAGAATAAACAAAAACAACATTTTGCAACAGTGAAATTGTCCAAACCTGCATGTCTAAACTATAACCCTTGGAATATTATTTCATTGTGAAAAATCAAAAGAATGTATGAAAAGGAATTGAAATGAGAAAATAAAAATAAAAAAAGTTCTAGGTTCTAGAAAAAAAAATGCAAATCCTTTTTGATCTATATTCAGTTGAATACAGTACAAAGACAAGATATTTAATGTTCAAACTGAATAACATTGTTTTTTGTAAATATACACTAATTTTGATTTTGATGCCAGCAGCAAATATCAAAAAAGTTGGAACAGGGGCATGTTTAATACTGCGATACATCACCTGTGTTTTTTTTAATAACAACACTCAGTAAGCATTTGGGAACTGAGGACACTGATTGAAGTTTTGAAAATGATATTTCATTCTTGCTTAATATATGACTTCAAGTGTTCAACAGTCCAGGGTCTCCATTGTTGTATATCTGGACTGCAGGAAGGCCAGTATAGTACCCAAACTCTTTTACTATGGAGCCACACTGTTGTAACACATGCAGAATGTGTCTTGGTATTGTCTTGTTTAAATAAGCAGAGACATCTCGGAAAAAGTTGTCATCTGGATGGCAGCATGTGCTGCTCCAAAACCTCTGTGTATCTTTCAATATTAACGGTGCCTTCATAGATGTGACAGTTAGCCATGATGCCATTGGCCCTAACACAGCCCCATAACATCACAAATGCTGCTAACAATCAGGATGTTCTGCAGCTTTTGTGGATGTTATTGATATATGGCTTCTCTTTACATGGTGGAATCTTAACTTGCATTTGCAGATGCTGCAACTACCTGTGTTTATTGACAACAGTGTTCCCAAGCCCATGTAGTAGGATCCTTTTATACAATTGGGATTTTAATGCAGTTTTCAATGCAGTGATGCCTGAGGGGTCAGAGGTCTTAAGCATTTATTGTCAGTTTTCAGTCTTGCTCCTCACGTGCAGTGGATTGTTGATGGCGATATCCCAGAATTCCTTACCGTTTTGTGTTGAGAAATGGTGTTTTTAAACTGTTGGACTTCTTTCCCCACACAGTTTTGTGGTGGTGAACCTCACCCCATCTACTTGTGCATGACTGAGCCTTGTGAGGATGCCCCTTTCATACCCCATCATGATACCGTTACGTGTAACCAACCTTTGGAATGATCCAAACTGGTGTTTTATGAGGATTCCATAACTTTCCCAGTCTTTTGTTGCCTCCGTCTCAACTTTTTTGAAACATGTTGCATCAAATTATGATGAGTATTTACTGACAAAAATTATCAGTTTGAACATTAAATGTCTTGTGTTTGTACTGTATTCACCTGAATATAAATCAGAAGTGTCATTCTAATTCTAATCAAAATTGGGTTGTAAAATGTTAACCACATTGCCGCATAAATTTGACACTTTAGGCTAGGGTTGTGCCGATTGGCGATCCGATCGTATATTGGTGATTGAAGGGATGAACAACGATCGTTTTTTTCCCTTGGCGATATTACCAGAGGTTGTGGTGAACGCACAGTTAAGGGAGGGAGGGAGGGAGAGACAGACAGACAGCTAGGCAGAGAGAGAGAGAGAGAGAGGAGGGAGAGAGAGAGAGAGCGAGAGAGAGAGCGGGTGGGCCTATGTGTGTGTGTGCGCGCGCGTGCGTGCATATGATGGTGGAGCTTACTGCGACTATAATTAATTGATTAACAAGAACAAAGCACCATGAATTCAAACACTTCTGACCCTTAATGCACTAGATTAATACTTTTCCTATGAGTTCTGTGTTAAATACTGTCAGAGATGCAGCATACGGACGGATTTACCTCCATCAGCTGGCGGTAGTGAAATGCGTCTGTCACAGAAGAAAGAAGCTAAAATCTCCTGTAGAATCCAATCCAAACATAGGTGAATGAAAGGTTGTTTTTAAAATAAATATATAATTCAGTGATCACTGACATTATTAAGCCGACTGCATCTAACACAGCGACACGCACCGTGCAGCCTTATGATGGAGAGGCTGTAAACGTCTGACCACAAAGGAAATAAGTGATCCGTGTCAGCTTAATATCATAACTTTAAAAGCACTGAATTTCGTTAGAATAAAATATGAAGAATTGTAAAATATCATTTCTATGAGGCTGTTCAGTTAGTCTAGTGAAGATCAAGCTACATGCAGCTTGTTCAGTCAATATTGTTCATTATAATGTTGTTAGTGCTGAAATTAGACTTTCTGCCTAAAAGAATTAATACCTTGATAATACACTACCTACCATTCACTACATGATGCGTTGCGAAATGCACACACATTAATGTGGCGGCTGCGGAGTCGTCGCCGCCCCCCCCCCCCCCCCCCCCCCCCCCCCCCCCCCCCCCCCCCCCCCCCCACACACACACACACACACACACACACACACACACGATCGTGTGTTCGTGTATTGGCGATCCCACAGAGTGACGATAGGATGATCTGACTTTGGGCAAGGTCGCCCAACTCTACTTTGGGCAACAGAAGCAGTTGTAAACAAGATCGGCATATTACCACCTTATAAAGTTATGTTGGGCAAACATATCAGCAGACTGTTGGAAGGAAACGGAGAAACATTAGCACTTCTAGATGTGTTTTTGCAAACCTGATCAATTCAATTCTCATGCTCCATTTCCTTGAAGGCCTTTTTCAATCTTAACCAAAGTGAGCGAAAATATAGTCTAACCAGTTGATTCCTCCAAGCACAGCATGTCTGCACCACAGTTCTGATCCATCCTCCTCACAGCTGTAGCATGCAGCAGCAGCGTTTTAGAAGCATTTCAGCAGTGGAGCATTTTGCCAGCCTGATTATGTTTACTTGCTCAGATTCCTTGCTCTTTGTACTTCTACCATGGATGAGCAGGCTACGTGGTTAAATAGTTTTTTTTCTGTATGTTATGATTGTGAGTCTGCTTGGGGTCTTTTATTTGGAAAATTAACTGGATTCTCCCTGCCTTTTCTGTGTCTGACTTCCTGCCTGTTTAATCTGCTCTGTGGTAATTGACGCGCATCTGTCAAAAATAGCCGCTTCTGGGATGAGGTGCTGCTGGTGGAATCACAAGTATTGTGTAGAAAGGCTGCTATCAGCTCCGGCTGATATGGCACAGCTGTAATATGACTGGTGCAATTTAGGCGTTAAGCTGCTTAATGCGCCAGTATGTCCGCTACCTTCACTAGGCTTGACTGAAGTGTGGCTTAATATTACTGTCATGACAGAGCAAAGAATATGACGGTACCTCTGCGAGTTTTATACAAGCCGATCCAGAAAGAGTTTGTGCTGTCTTGATATATTAGGATATTTCTTTGAATGAAGTCTTGTTCAGAGGGATCTTCAATGCTGGCAAGAGTTCCACCTTCACAAACAAAAAAGCCAATTAACAGTAGGTCTTTAGTTAATGATGAAAACACAGCTAGGTGATTAAAATATGTATTAGGCCAACCATAGAAAATCCTTACCATGTCTAACACAGTTAGCAGATGCATATGGCCAATCAACTCTTTCTGTCACAAAGAGATAACAATGACCCTTGAATGGCAGCCAGCTGTAACGCTGTCTTCTGTCGTCTGTATCTGGGTCATCAGGGCAAAATCCTGGGAAATCGCTTGGCTCTGTTGGTGGCACATCTGTGGATGAGAGAGACATTGATGACACCGGGATCAACTAACTATAGTATAGTAGGGCTGTGTCATATTACCAAAATCATGTATTCCAATATAGGTCATTACTAGGGGTGTAACGATTCACTCATGCATCCGATGCATTGGACTTTTAATGTGTTAGATATAGGGATGGGTACCGAATTCGGTACTTTTTAAGGTACCGACCGAATTCCGTCGGTACTACCGAGTACCGATTCACGTGAAATCAAATGGTACCATGTTTCGGTACCTAAACGCATCCTTGTGACTGTGAGGAGTGGAAGAGTAGGCGATTTTCCATGCCGGACTTGAACACAACTGTTACCGGCCTGAGCATTCCCCTTTAAGGAGGTGGTGGGTAATGTAGTCCGCACATAGCCGTGTTGTCGTACTGTGCACGCCCGCAGGGGTGTGTCTCCCTCTCCGGTGAAGTGTGTGAGAAGTAACGCCAGCTCTAGCTACTGTAAGTTGTATAGTCAGTGTGATGAAGCTCAACTCTACAGCCATAAAAGTACTGTGTTGTAACGTCAGAAGGAAGGAAAGAGCTGAATAAAGCCCCGGCCCGGTCCATGTGTGTTCAACTATCCGCCTCTCCTCCTCTGTGTGTATGTGCGAACAGCCCGGACTGCTAGTTACCAGCGCAGAACGAGCCAAGCTAAGGTGCAACGAGACTTAGCTTTATAATCAGCTGCTCCATACCACGGTTAGGAGCTACAAAGCTGAGGAGGTAACACCACACAGGCTGAAGACTGTACAACTTTCGACAGCCTCAAGTCGGCTACAACTCCTGTATTCAGCACCGTTAACACGCCTGCATCTGTACGACTGCAGCCAGCAACGTGAGAAGAAATGGCCCTAACACTTCGTCTGCTCCAAGTAAATTTTTTTACTTTATTACCACACAAGCACACACAAAAGTACCGAAAATTGGTACCGTTGAGTACCGATACCGATTCGCAGGTACCGGGTATCGGTACCGTATTGGTTCAAATGTGAACGGTACCCATCCCTAGTTAGATACGAGTGCATTGGTTCAGATGGCCTGTATCGTTAAAAAGCTGAACATGAATCAGAAACAAATCTGTGCAGCCCTAGCATATCAATACATCTCATTAGGTTTCATTTTTGGCATCAAGGAGCTGCCACTGTAACTTTCCTCTGTTTTCTTTCTCCTCCTGCCTCTGCCTGCACTGCTCTCACTGGATAGAAGTGACATTGTACTGCGTCACACCACCAAAGTTTCATAACGCGCAAGTGTAGAATAAGTTTTGGGTTTTATAAAACAGATGAGAAACACTGATTCAAATCAGTTAATGCAAAACTTGACTGACAGCAGAGTACAGAGACACAAGTCTGACCCACAGAGACGTTATGTTACTGTGAGAGCAGGTAACACGGAGCATCACTGTTTCCCCACACTAATCAAAACCACAGTACTCTTCATACAAAACAGAGCAGCAGATCATCTTACTGCAAAAATACTAATATTTTAAATGGTTTTAAAGTTTGTTCACAGATTCTCATTTAGGCTATAGTATCTCATTTACACATGAGACTCATAATAAGATGTTAACACCACTGTAATGTCTCCTTCTCTCTTTTTCTCCTGTTACTATATTTAGTAAAACTATCAGGATTTCTTTTTGCAACTAATAGCACTCTACAAACGTAGCATTAGTTGAATCAAAATGTAAAGATTCACACATTGCATTGTCTTGTATTGCATCACATCAAATCATATCGTGATAGAGCTGAATCGTATCGAACCGAATCATTGGCCATTTAAAAATTTTAAGATATATCGTATCATTGAACATCTATCGAGATTCATTCAAGATACATTTTGAATTGGTCTCAGTCAGTGAGATACGCACCCCTAGTCATTACATATTGACACAAATTACAACATGATTTTTCCTGTAAATTAAAAGAATAAATAGCTTATATACAATGACCACATCAAAAGACCTGTTTCTCACTATATTATGAATTGTGTACTTGACCAAAGTTACCTACTCATATTTGAATATTTTCTCAGTTTATTTAGAGGTTTGGTGCAAATTTTCAATTTGTTTCTTCAAGTATGTAACAAAATGTTAAATATTAATGTATAATAAAGGGAAATGAGAACACTTCAACAATAGTTGTAGTCAACACCCATAGACTGTCTTTGCACTGTTTGACATGATTCTTGCGCAGGTAGTAAAAGAGGTTAGTGGTGTTTGAGTCTGTTGTGGGGACCAGTCTGCAAAGTATGGTTTTCTGGTCTGTGTCAGACTTTTCATACCCACGTCCATTCACCTGAAGCAGCCTCTCTTTTAGGCTTGTTTAAACAGTGAAACTTTTTAACAACTAGTTGCAAATTGCATGAAACCTAATTGGTAATGTTTTGTAATATAATTTTCTTCTAGATTATATGAAGTGGGAAATGTCATTGTAGCTATATTTGTGTCTTTGTAACTTGTATTATTTTCCTCACTGGATAATATCAATTTGGATGTTTTCTGGCACTGGCTGGCTACTTTGCTTCATAATGGCTGTCTCAAAAAATAGATACACATATCATATTGGCACCCAAGTATCATGATAGTATTCAGTCAGGAGATAAGTGTGTTGTCCCAGTCCTCACAATAAATAAACAATATAGCATAATATGACACTGTAGAAATATCACATAGCCCTGCTGTATAGTAGAAGCTTTCAAATCCAAAGCACTAATATAAGCACCTATTTGACAATACTGAAGAGGAAGAAAACAAAATGTGATGGTAAAGGCAGGATGTATGTTGACATTAGCAGGCTAACACTTATGATGATGATTATTATTATTAAAATGTACTTGAGCTCTACCTGTAGACTTCATGCAAATACTGCTCATTTTCTGTTCGCAGTCACCAGTCCTCCATCTTCCAGACACATCCACGTACACACAAGGTTTTTCACGCCTTGGTTCCTGATAAGCCCAGTTGGTTGTGGTGAGATGCCAGCCATCAATATATCTGAAGTATCCGCCAGTCTGAAAGCAAAGTTTGATCAAACTGCATTTAGCATCATTAATTCAAAATATAGTCAGATTATGTTTTCAAGAAAATCTGTAATCCTTGATTTGATCATTAAATTATATCCTTTACTCTCTTTTCTTAGATTTAGCTAGCCTCCAACACTGCTGAAAAGCCTGTTAAATATATTCTTTTGCAATATTTAGCTGTCATGGATCTAGTTAATCTGTACGGAAAAGTACAGCAATACTGCTCTATATGGGTTTTTTGCTAAATGTCATGAGAAAAGCACAGAAAACAGTTTTAGAGGCTTTCTGCTCTGTACCTCCAGTGTGTTCAATCCAATCCACAGGGGACTTCCGAGATTCAAAACTAGTAGCTCAGCATATAGCTTTGACCACTTATTTCGCAGGCTAGCCAGTTTGGCACCGTCACCCTCACAGTGCTTCTTGGCTGCTGTCCAGGTCATTCTATCAGTAACAACCTTGATAGAGTCATTTAATAATTTGACATAGTTGGTTGTTGTTGGTTTAGGGGAGTCCGAGAGAGAAGGATCTGTTTAGGGTGAGAAATTAGATAAATTTTGTTTAGTTTTTCTACTCAGGAAAAGCTCAGGTACTTGACTGTGTAGATGACCAGAGACCAAAGATTACCAGAGAAGAATGACTCACTCACTAAATTTAAAAACTGTGTTGTATGAATGGGCCTTGGTTTAAAATGTAGTAACAACACGTCTTTGTTTTGTTAATTTGTAATGTAACATTACAATGTTTAGGTAAAGTTCCGCTCAAGCTTGTGCAAAAATCAAGTGTTTTTCCCTGGCTGTAAATAGAATCTTTTTTTAGCAAAATTTCCAAATAAATGTATCAATCGCTCAATATGTCTCCAAACATGCTGCATGGAATGCACCTGGTGTCTATAGCCAAACAGTTGCAACGTGGGTCCTGAATTTCATCTGAATGTTTTCATCATGGAGAATTATTTGTTTTAAATTATGCAAACATCAACAACATTAGTCAGGCAGGTGCCTATACCATGCAGGTGCTATTATAATGCAAGTGCGCACAATATAGGGTGCACACTTGGCTGATAGTTTTAGCTTTTGTCAAATAGGGAAATACAGAATATGTGGTACAAGTTTGAATATAATTGTAATGTAGAAAGACTGGAATATAGTCACATCAGAGAGCAAGACTGCTTTATAATGATACTGAATTAACAAGGTTTTGCATCAAAGTACCTTGGCAATCGCTGAATGTAACATAATAAAATGGACATGTCCGGGATAGGCTCACCAACATTTCGAAGACAGATATATCCTTTGGTGTCATTGCAGGATGCTTTTATCCATTTCGTAATATCAGTGGTATTGGTAGTCATCATACCACACCATCTCTGGTAAAACACAGAGATGGTAAAGGTAAAGAGCACACTAATGTAAAATCCAGAGTCACTGTGGAGGGTTCATGATACATTTTCTGCAGATATATACAGTTGTTCAGAATGATCTCTTGAATTCAGCTGTTCATATGCTGGTGTGCATGTTCACCAGTCAAACAAGAAATCAGTCTTCTATTGACCAACAGGAGGAAGCCCTAATGTTACTGCATTAACCCAGTGAGCTAGCAGGACACCGCACAGTGTACTGTACTTCAGGAAGAGTCCTCCTGATTTTGTTTATTTAAATATACTGTATTTATCTGAACATCTTCACATAATAACATTATTTCCAAACAAATATTCACATTGAGAATCTAAAATAAGTGAAAGAACATAACAGAGCACAGTAACAGAGCATGATGCTCTATTTGTACTGTTATTGTCTCCTCTTATACCTCCACGGTTCCCAGATTTTCATTATTTTAGCTGTTTCAATGCTTGTAGCTTCATGACAAATATTCTGTAACTTGACAGGTGAAGTGGTATTGCATATTACAGTGTATCAAGAAAGTATTACCTGATGCAGTAAAAGCTCCATCTCATCCATCTTGAATGTAGAATCAGGATGTTTGCATGAATACACCAACAGAAAATACATTACAGACAATAGAGATGCATATCATTCATCAAAACTTTTAGGTTGTGTGTACCAGAGGGATAGCCCCAGATTATCATTAAAGTATGATGTATCTTTGGCTCAAAGTATGTGTGTATGTTACAATTGTATTGTCAAAAAAGTTTTACCTCAGAAAATATATCATGATATCTGCGTTCATGCCTAAAGTGATGAGTCATGTAATGAGTCTGCAATGGAAAATCAAGATCTCAAAAAAGCAATACACAAAAAATGTACACATGCATATAACTGACCCTCCCTAGTTACTGTTACTACACCTGTCAAGCTTTCCATTCTCACACTGCAAGCATGCTGCTTAGAGCGATAACGGTGTCAGATTAGACATTAGACATTAGAAATCTGGAGTAACTGAAACATTAGGTCTTTGATTCCACAAAGAAGTAAACAAAAGCAGCTTCTCATATCTAGCTGACAACTGTGGTTTTGTCGCCTGTGATGATGACTCTCGCAAGCAGATTTCATAAGTGTAATTAGCTAATATAAGGTAATGCTATTGCCAAAACTCCTTGAGTCAGCCAAGAAGTCTGTCTCCAGTAGATTTTTTAATGTTTCCATCGGATGCATTTTAAAACAAGAACCCTGTGAAAGTGTATGAATGTATGAAGTAAGCTAAATATGCCTGCCTGACTTGATTGTCTTCAGATCACCTTCACAGCAGACAGTTAAAGGATAACTTCGGTATTTTTCAACCTGGGCCCTATTTCCCCATGTGTATGTGTGTGTATGATTGACAGCTGCAACTCGTTTTAAAATAGGTGCGGTATTGAGAGACGCGGATGCAGCCGGCAACTGCGAAACGAGTTATAACGGTAGATATCAGGGCAAAGTGGTCCGTCAAAGTTTGTGCATTAAACATGCCTTTTTCACCACAGTCCAGCTCAGATCGCCAGTGTAATCTCTGTCAACAGTATGCTTCACTTACTGCTTGCTGTGTGTGACGACATCTCGCGGGATCTTTGTTTGTTGCTGGAAGAAAACAGGAGTCATGCTGAGAGCCGGTCAGAGCGGTGTTAGCTGTCCCGGAGTTCAGTTGAAAGTTTTACTGCAACTATTGAAAACAATGGTTTGTGTTTTTGCGTCATCGAAGTGCAAGAACAGGATGTCGTGCAGCACCCCGTAGAGCTTTTACAAGCTGACTTTGTCGCACAGCAACATGCTGAAGTTGTGGCTAATTGTGCTACAATAGGATGCTAACGCTCCTGTCCAGCACTGCGCAGACCATCGGGTCTGCGTGCACTTTTCTCAAGATGACTACTGCCAGCCCAAGAAGAGAAGACATCCCATCCTGAAACACTTCACCAAACACACCTCAAGAAAACAGCTGTCCTACTCGCTGCAACGAAGACATTCTTCAA
>JAJHUR010120148.1:1863-12250 GCA_027495735.1 Lutjanus campechanus
TAGCTGTTGAGCTGTATTTGTATGTTTTCATTTTGCTGCAGAATAGATCAGCATGTATTCACATAATTCTCTGAAGGATTATAGTGGAGTTAAATTATATCTGTTATGTTTTTAATCCTGTTTCTATTCTAACTGGTATTTTTGATGTGAACAGTTTCCAACAGGGTCATTCTGACACTTCAACCTGACCAGCATCTGATATTCAGTGGTGAGATGTTCACTGTCAGATGTGAGATCCAGGAAGGTGGAGGCACAGTGTGGACATATGAATGGACACCAGCTGAATTAAACATACCTTCAACATCCAGTGAATACAGTGTTGACAAAGCTACTGTGTCCCACAGTGGAGATTACAGGTGTAAGGGTAGAAGAGACTCATATTTCTCAACAGTGTGGAGTAACACCATCACACTGACAGTATCATGTAAGTTTTTCATCCAAAATGAAAATGTTTTTAAAGAAATTCAACAGAAAAAACACTTTCTTCAAAAGTTGTATAGCTTTCTTCAAGTGACACATTGTTTGTTTTTTAGTGTAATCTGATTTAGTAATCAGATTACTGCAGCTTCTGAAATATAATAATTCACAGGTAAATGTACAGGAATGAACAAAGAATATCAAGTAACTTATATGGTGGAACGATGGTGCAGTTTAACACTGTTCCCTCACAGTAAGAAGGTTCTGGGTGTGAATCTAAACTTTGGACACCTGGTTGAGTTAACTCACGGCTTTAGGTCAGTCAGGGGTTAGTTTAACCTTCAAATCAAACTGAATTTAGCAGGATTAGATCTGCTGATGTATCCCACAGTGGAGACTACAGGTGTTTGGGCAAAATGAAAAGTGAACAACAGTCTTCAACAGGTTGGAGTGATCCCATCAAACTGACAGTATCATACAGTAACATCACATTTCATTAAAAGGCTCTTTTGGTTCTTGTATATATTTAAACGTAAATCTTATAGTTTGTATGCACTGTTTGTTCAGGATGCATTTGATCCATGAATACATTTGAATATATAATTTCATTCTTAAAAATAATTTTCCAACAGATAAACCCCAGCCTGTCCTCACTGTGTCTCCATCATGGCTGAGTCCTGGAGACTCAGTAACTCTGAACTGTGAGCTTCAACATCCATCTGCAGGATGGAGGTTCTACTGGTATAAGACTGTTCCCAAACTATCAGACAACTACTCTTACAGCTCTGAGCTGCTACCTGACAGCACCAATGGGACTGAACAGGATTCCTACATCATCCATGAACAGACACACACAGCAGGATATGTGTGCAGAGCTGGAAGAGGAGATCCAGTGATTTACACTAATTACAGTGAACCAAAGTTTGTCTGGTCTGCAGGTCAGTTTGTTTTCTTCTGTCCTGTCATTTTCTGTCTGTGACCAACACACTGTATCTTCAAAACAAACCTCTATGTTAATAAATAACTGGTTGTGTACATTCATGCTCTCCAATGGAAGAAATCACCTGTTTATGGTGACTTAATGATCTTTACTCTATGGCATCAAGATGCTTTCCACCTCACTGTGTAGTTTGACATACTGGACTGGGAATTTCATTGTTTCTTTCTGTCATCAGCCTTTAACTTTTATCATGAAAAACACCAAAAAGAGACAGAGGGTTTTCTCAGCAACTTTAATTTTCCTTGCAGTGAGTAGTTTTACTTTGGCTACGTTAGCTCATCTTATGTTTATATTTATTTTACTCGCACAACAGGGAGGAAATGTTGTGTTAAAAGACTCTTGGTTAGTGGTCAGGTAGGTGTACAGATGGAAAAAACTGTCCAGTTCAGGAAATGAAAATCCAAAGACATCAGCAGGTAAAGTGGACGAGGTAATCAAACTGCTTGAGAGATGAGACAACTCAGACAAATAAGAGGGAAACACTGACTGTAAAAAGAGAGACAGCTCAGCATGTTTTAGTGTGAAAATATTCACCTTCTGAATCTTTGATAGACGACACTGACTGACTAAAAGTAGGTAGTTTCCCACATCAGAGACAACAAAGGCTGTAGTCAGGTTTCTTGTCATATTTATATGGTTGCAGTTTCTTAAGGTAGAAATCATAGTTTCACCAAAACACTGCACTGTGTTGCAATGTTAACATAATCCTCAGTAATTAGTCATTTAATCAAAGGAATAATTATATTGAGGAACTTTTCATCTTAAACTCTGTGCTCTGTTTAACACTTTACTACATGTTTTTCAGATTTTCATTCCTCAGCGTCTCTCACAGTGAATCCTGACAGAGTTCAACACTTCACCAAAGACTCTGTCTCACTGAACTGTGAAGGAAACTCTACTGAGTGGAGAGTGATGAGGTTTACTGAGAACAGATACACATCATCCTGCTCCTACTGGGGGACAATGACTGGATCCACATGCAACATAAACAGTAACAAGCAGAGTGATGCAGTGTACTGGTGTGAGTCTGGATCAGGAGAGTTCAGCAACGCAGTCAACATCACTGTACAGGGTATGATTTTATTATGTTTTCTTTTTCATTTACAAATTTTTTTAAACATCTCATTGTGTGTTTTAACATATATTAAATGTTGAGTATCTACATTGAGGAGTACAGCACACTGATATTTTAAGAGTTCGGCCAATTACATTGTAATATAATATCTAGATGACTCACATTAAACAAAATAACTTTTTCTGTAGATTAAATTTTTGCCAGAACAAAATTTTACTTGTCTTTCAACGTATTTTGTTTAAATTTTTTTTTTAAATCATTTCAAAAAGCTCAAGATTTATGTCACTGAATTGTTTATAAAGATTATCATTCAAAAATACTATGCAGTCACATAAAATCAGAGGCTCTCTGCACAGCAGTAAAATTCATTGAGGTGCTGGTCAAACACAGGTGATGCCAAAGAATCAAAAATTGATGCCAAAGACTCAAAAATGAAGAAAAGGCAGCTTCACACCAGAAAACTCACCTCCAGACCAACCTCAAACTTAACAGCAACAGCATCCCCCCTTTTATTTTAACCATGTACGGCAACACAGTTGCAGCTTTTCTCTCATTTCCAATGAGAGCACAGTCACATGTCTCCACTGAATGAAAAACATTCAATCACCTCATTATAATGATGAGATGTAGTCTACAAATGATTTATGTAGGTTTATAACATTTATTAAAGTAATGTGTAGGACGTTTTAGACACTTTTTAATTTAGTAAAATATTACTTCTACAGTAAGAGATGTAAGTTGAATGTAAACAGGATAAAACATTTGTTTTTGCCCTAACTTTGTAAAAGTAATGAACATTACAAAGAAAAAACAAAATGTGTGATTTATTCACATAGATCCACTCATCCTGAAGTTTCTCAACCAGCTGATCTCTGACTGAAACTTCATTTTCTTTGACTGTTTTACAGATAAAAATATTATCCTGGTGAGTCCTGTCCATCCTGTGACTGAGGGAGATTCTGTCAGTCTGAGCTGCAAATTAAGAGGAAAAAACTTTGTGTCCAATGTGTTTTTCTATCAAAATGGTGAAATCATTCAAAGTGATACCAGAAGGGAGCTGAATATCTCTGCAGTGTCAAAGTCACATGAAGGATTCTACAAGTGTCAACACTCAGGACAAGAGTCAGCACAGAGCTGGATGTCAGTTCAGGGTGAGTAGGATTAAAACTATTGTACTATTTGTTTTTTGTTCATTCTTTGTGCAACACTTAATTAAATTTGAAGTAGTATTAGTTTGAGACAACGTGGATTCAGTAAAAAAGACAGTTTCCTTTTGATATGAAGAAAGTCTGTGTCTGTAGTGGTGGATTTATTGTGAATGGCTCATTTCACACGGTATAGCACCCTTCACAGTACGAGTACACAGAGTGCTTTACAGTAGCAGCAGTAAAAACCTTATAAAAAAAACAACACAGGTTGATAGAGTACAAAAACATAGATAAAAACTATACATTAAAAATAGAAACACATGGCACAATAAAGCCAAGCAGAAAATGAAACAGACAGTTAAGCCAGCATATTAACAGAGAAAGTGAAACAGTGTGTGAGCGACTAACATTGAAATGCTAGCTTATACAAATGAGTTTTTAGCTGTCTCTTAAATTATCTTTCTGATATGTTTGTGTATTTATTGTACTAAGTGTTTACTTGTGTGTATATGCATGGCATTGAAACAGGGATCTTTGTTGAGTATATATGTGCACGTTTTTTGTACTTCTGAATGTGTTTTCTTTCCTTTACTATGGCACTTGATTTGACATGCACATGCAAGCTCTTTTTACTGTATATTCAGTCTAACTGCTATACAAGTTTATTAACAGTTAATATTTATTATTTATTATAGCAGTGTTCAGGCCTGAAGGCTCTTCACTTCCAGTACAGTTGATTGTTGGGCTTGTTTGTGGAATCGTCCTTATTATTCTTTTGATCCTTTTGTATCGCTACAGACCATCCAAGGGTGAGACCTTCTTCTATTATTAGATGTTTTATTCTTTAATTTCTCAGATACAAACATTCTGATCTCATGAGATGGAAGAGCAGTATAACAACTTACAATACAAAACCAAATAACAACAAATGTCTTTTTCACAGATTTGTGCTTTAACAGGTTGGTTCAACACTCTCTTCTCTCATTTTGAACACAACAGCAACACACTTGATGTTCATATTTTAATGTATCATATTTGCTTCATGTTTTAGGCCAATCCAGTCTGAGAGCACCAATCAGGACTCTGACACACATCATGTGGTCAACCAGAATGAGGCTCAGGGTCATGAATACTCTTCTCCTCTCCATGGTGAACATTGAAGCTAATCTCTATTTTATATTGATATATTATACACATTTTAAAAGATCAGAGGCTCTTTCATTAGTATCAAACAATCAAAAAGATTATTTTGACTGTGATGTTATTTTCTCTGCTCTGTAGGTGATGCTTCTCTCTATGAATCAATCAAAGGCTCTGAAGACACTGAAAATGGTACAGTATAAACCTTTTCACTGCCAAAATATGTACATGTCAGATTTGAGTGAAAATACTCTATATTTGAGCTTTCTTTTTCTTAAAACAAGCCAATGTATTTACAAGTGCAGTGAGTGATTTCCTCTTTCATTTCTTAAAATTAGTCAGGATGTCCCACAACTAGGGACCTCATTCATAAAAATGTTCTTGGATTTGTACTTGAACTTCGTCAGTGTGCTTAAATTCGATTCATAAAAGAGCCTGAGCATAATAACCTTACTTAATCTTACAGTCAGTGATGATTTCCCCTCATATATTGGAGCACAAATGAACGTTTAGTCAGGAATAGCCATTGAGCCAAATGAGGAAAAAGAAACTTTATTGAAAATAAGATCACATTGATGATAAAGGAGGTTGAAGCCAGACAACACGTATTATTCCATGTTTGAATTACCAGGGAAGAAATACAGAGTGAAATGAAAATGATTTATGTCGAGGAAGTAAACAGTTTGCTGAAGCTATAATACTGACCTTTATTTCACTAAAATTCAAATTAAATCCTTTTATCAGTTGCTTTCACAATTATTGTTAATTACTGAGAATACTTGTTTGTTGGGGGTGTGTGAACCTTTTTTGCTTTCTGAAGAGCAGAAAAAGTTTGGGTACCGCTGACCTCAACTGTTGGATTGCCATGAAATTTAGTACAGACATTCATGTTCCCCTCATGATGTGTTAATGACTTTGGTGATCCCCTGAATTTTTGTCAAGTGAGTGAAATCTTTCATCAGCTGTTGGATGGGTTAAAATGAATCTTTGTATAGATATTCCTGGGGCCTCATTTATGAAATGCACTTAGGATCAATTTTGAAATTAAGTATGAAAACCATGTATAAGTAGTGATTTATTAAACTCTGCCATTACTGTGATCTCAAGTTTGCTTTTCTCTTTTGGTCAATGACTATTTCTTTTTCAATCAGGAGAGACTCGTTCTCATGTACAAAATATATTTGACACATGCACAGCTGAGATGAGAAATGTGAAAGTCTTTGGTGGTTTGACTCCATCATGACATCATCACGTATAAAGGGGGTAGTGAAGCCGTGACTAGTAAAGGAAACCCTCCATGGAGTGTAGACACTGATGGTGAAGTGATGGCTGATGATCTGGATGAGATGAGGACCTGGACTTCTGATGAGCTCAACCTGGGCTCTGGATTAGAAGAACTGGAGGAGAACGGGGTGGAGGAGGGTCGCAACAATTTTGTGTAGAAATGACAGCTGAAAGTGACAGAGAGGGGAACAAATTTAAAATTTCTGGCACAACAGCATGATTTACTGGCGACTGTGGTGAAACCAGTTGGTTCACTTAAAGAGTGAACGCCCATGGAGAGCTGATTGTGAATAAGTGGGTAAAGAGAGAGCGAGGAGAGAAACACAGTTTGAGATAGTCTTCCTGATTGAACTAATGCTGAGCTTCATTTAAACACTCATTTGTGCTGCATTACATAAAGGAAAATGACTGATTGTAGGGAAGGTACCATCAATTTTAAGGTAATTTGAGATTTATACTGTAGGTCACAGGCGCTTAAGTAACATTTTCTTTTCAGTATTTTTTGTGAATTAAGCTCACAGTCAGATTGACTAAGTTTAACACAAATCGAAGAACATATTTTATAAATCGCAGCCCCTGGTCCCTAGAGGATGTAGCTCAATGACTCTGGTGACCCTGTGACTTTTCCTCCAGTGCCACTGACAGGTTAAATTTTTCACTTGATAAGTAAAATATCTTGACAGTTACCTGATGGATTGAGACAAAGTTTTGTACAGCCATTCATGATCAGAGAATGAATCTCAATGACTTTGACTTTGATGATCATCTGATTTTTTATTTAGCACCAGCATCAGGTCAAAGTTTCAGTTTGTCCATTACAGAGGGTTACAATATTAAATCACAATATTAAAGTAATTTAACTTCATTACTTCCCATTACTTTGGGATTACCTCAATATAAAATATGGTGAAACTGTCAAACCTATTTTCTCAATTAATCTATTAATTGTTTGGCCCATGAAATGTCAGAAAGTTGTGAAAATAATTTGGACTATTTTAATTTAAAAATGTTTCAAAACAATGATTGATTATCTCTATACTATAGTAAATGTATCTGTAATCTGATTACATCTTTTTTTGTTATACTTTTATATTTTCCTGTAACTGTAGACTACAGTTACCTTTTTCTCTATCCAAATTACATAATCCTGTTATATGTAATCTGTTACTCCCCAGGCCTGCCCATGACTAATAATGATGCAGTTATCAGGTTTATCTTTTATCACATCATTTTATCTGCAGCACATTTGTAATAACTGCTGTAAATGTACATGTGTTCTCCTGGTTTATTTCACTTTCATCATTAGAGAAGGGTGTCAGGTCTAATGAGCATTTTAATACTGTGTTTTGATTATCATGTTTCTGTCATGGCGGTTAGAAATGCAACCACTGCATGACGTATGAGTCATTGACATAAAATCCTTTAACTACAGAAATGTATATTTCAGGTGCAAATGGACCCCAGGATGTCACATATTCACTGATTGAACTTAAAAACATTGGAAAGAAAGGTGAGTACTAATAATACTTACAGTAAAATATGTTGTAGTTTAGAGATGTCTTGGATTGCAGTTCTTTATGGATTCATCTGCTTTTCTTGACAGGGAGGAAACGTGAACCAGAGGAGAGCTCTGTTTACTCTGATGTGAAGATTGGAACAGCAGGTACAGTTTCTTCCAACAGTCATGCTCAAAGATTGTATTGAAATGTGTGATACTATTACTCTGGATTTCATTATGGGACAGCCTGCAGGTCAGTTAATGTCAGTCACCTTGGTCCAATTCTAATCCGAGAGTCAAAAAAGTCAAAAGAGTTTGATTTTGCATTAGATTATTACCCTGCTTCTTTTAGATATCCCTGCTCATGGAGGACTTTTTAACAGCAGTTTGGAAAGGTGTAATTTTTATTATTATTACAAATTGCTGAAGCCAAAATAAAGATTGATTGTACATGGTGCTGACATATGTTCCTTTTTGTTTTCGAGAAACGTCTCAAAGCTTGTATTAGGTATTTATTTCTGCCCTTAATTAAGAGACCATCTACAACCGTGAGTGTGACTCCACACAATTACACTCCATCATAGTGGGAGGGTTTATGGGCCAGACTGAATCAAATCTAAGTAGCTACAACAGACGACCACTAGGCGCCAGCAGAGATGGGGGCCATATAAACTTTAAGGTGTTCTTACGTTTGTCTGTTTCATAGACAGTAAGTTATGTTTTATATTTATATTTCACAGATATGGCATGAAACCAAATGTTTTTGTTAAACAAGCATCAACTCACAAAACTAACAAAAACAAACCCTTTAGCTGAGGTGGAAGTGGTGCCAACAGCTAATTTGGTTGGATTGGTCTTGAAAAAAAAACAGATTTCTTCTGTTTCCATTCTACCTGTCAATCATCCATTCATCCATCCAGCTGATCAATTCTGTGTTTATCTGCTGAACAAACAAATCCTGAGTTCTGGCTTCTGTTTTAGACGACAATCTGATGTATGCCCAAGTCAACTACAACAAAAAAGGCAAAGCCAAGAAGAACAAAGGTAAGTAAAGTCTGCATTCACCGGCCGCTGTTTTTTGTCCAGTGTTTTTCTTGTCTTAGTAATTTCCATTATCTAATGTGTTCAGTATTACATAAACTGTAGTTATTTGTAAGCTCTTATTCATTTAATTCCTCACATTTCTTATTTATCATCTATTATGTTTTGTTATGTTTATTTCACAGTTTGTTGTCTAGTTATACATCACTTTAGGACAGTTTACATGCATCAGTAAATTCTGCTACATGGCTGATTGGAGCACTCTGAGCATTACAATGCTGTTATTCTTTGTAATAGTGGAGACTTTCACACTGCCAAAGTACCTGTCAGTGCAGTACATTATTATTTTTTATTAATCATGACATTAAACATCTCTTCCTTCACAGGAAAACCACCACCTGAAGCAACTGATGAAAGTCTTTATTCTGAAGTTAAACCAAGAACAGCTCTTGGTAATAATGCTGCCATATGATGTGCATATTGAAATGACTTATGATTAAAAGCCCAGATAACATGTCAGAAAGCATCCTTACATCTTGGATAAACGTATGTCTTTGTTTTTTGTGTTTTTCCTCCAGGTCTTTAAAAACAGCTGGAATAAAATGGCAGAAACATCTTAGTCAGCATTTCGTGGAGCTACAGTACTGTGTTCGCCTTTGCTCCCAGTATCAGACATGCTCAGTATTTTGTACAGTTAAAGGTCAAGTGTGTAACATTTAGGAGGATCTAGTGTCAAAAATGCTTTCAGCATAATCACCTGATAATAACAAATATTGTGTTTTCGTTACGTTAGAAAGAGTTTTTTCCACATAGATTGCGTGTCCTTTTCTATGGAGTCCACCATGTTGCACCAACGTGTTTCTACAGTAGCCCTGAATGGACAAACACTGGCTCTGGATAGGGCCTTTCATGTTTTGTGCCACCATAGGTTCTCCTACAGGTTTGTCAGGGGTTGTGGTTGAAATCTGCTATTTAATCACTAGATGTCACTAATTCTTACACACTGGTCCTTTAATTTGTTGTCAATTTATAGAAAATATTCTCATCATATGGATCCTGAGATATTTTACAAAGGACACGACTACTGAGACATATTGACTGTGTTATTATTATTATTATTAGTAGTAGTAGTAGTAGCAGTAGTAGGAGTAGGAGTAGTATTTTGTCTTTTTTAAACTTTCTTAGGAAACTTTGAATGCAAGCTGTGCCAACAGTTTAATGCAGTACATTTACTTTAGCTAAAGTCAGCATCTTTTGCAGTGTTAGATAAGACAGATCCATGATGGACATCAGCCATTACTTGAATATAAGTAATGATCAGCTATTTAACAACATATCCTATTACTGTACATGTCCACAATTTACTCTGACTTTAGTTAATTGATAAGCAATTAGTATATGTTTTATATTCATCTTAAAGGATTTTGTATTTTTCCTCTTTATTGTCTCTTTTAGCACAAAGACAAACTTACAGAAGCTTATTCTCTTATCCTTTATTATTATTATTATTGTTATTATTATTATCATCATTATTGTCATTATCACATTTAACAGCTATCTTGTCATTTATTTTTAATGCTTTGGGCATAAATAAAATATTTTAATCATATGTATGTATTTATTTAGCACAAAGCACAAGACTACTGAAGAATATTCCCATTTAGTATTTATGCACTGTACTATTAAAATTATATTTCGTTTTGTAAAAGTTATTTCATCATTTATTTATAAGGTTTTTGCAGGAAGCTTTGAATGCAAGCTGTTTCAGTATTTTTGAGTTTTGA
>JAJHUR010120162.1:1808-15632 GCA_027495735.1 Lutjanus campechanus
GAGTTCTGGATGAGCAGAGGTTGGATCCAGAATCACAGGAGTGTAGGAGACCATCTCCTCTACTTTGTCCCAGATGTTGTAGCTCAGGTTTCCCAGATGTTTGGCCACATCTATAAGAGCTCCTGAGACCAGCTGTGGATCATCCAGCAGGGGGCGCTGCTGGACTCTTTTCACTGCAGCCTTGTAGTTCTGCAGGAATGAGACGTCTTCAGCTCTCAGCTCCTCCTCTGTGGCTCTGATTGTGTCTGACAGAGCTGTTATCTCTCTGCTCAGAGCCTCAATCTGCTTATTCATCGTCTGACTCTTCTTCTCCTCTTCTTTCCTCAGAGCAGTGATCCTGGCCTCCTCTTCCTCTTGAAGAAACTGTTGAAGCTTCTTAAACTGTTTCTTTATCTGCCTCTCTGTGTGTTGAGCCTGGACTTTAATGTGTTCTGCTGTTCGATCACAGTTTCCTTTAACTTGCTCAAACAGCTTCAGTTTCTTCTTTAAAGGCTTTAAGGATTTCTGGAGCTCCTCTTTGTGATCCTCTGCAGCTTCACTGATTGGTCTGAATCTGTGGTTCTTGTGTGTTTTTGAGTCTCGACAAACAACACACACCGGCTGCTGATGGTCCAGACAGAAGAGTTTGAGTTTCTCAGAGTGCAGACTGCAGAGATCCTCTGAACCTGCTGAAGGTCTCTGATCTTTCTTCAGTACAAAAGTCTCACACAGGTTTTTTAATATCAAGTTACGAGGTGGTTCACTCCTTGATGATCGTCTCTTACAAACTGGACAATCCTGGGTTTGTTTCTCTTTCCACCAGCTCTGCAGACAGTCTTTACAGAAGCTGTGGCTGCAGGACAGAATGACAGGATCTTTGAATATGTCATGGCAGACAGTACAGGAGAGATCATCCTCTGATATGGAGGCCATTGTGTTTGTAAAATTCTGCATTCAAAAAACAGAGCAGAGGGCACATTGCAAATCAGTCAATTTTGCTTTTAGTCAATAAACTACAAAGCTGATCGTTGTTCTCTTTTTTGTTAGTGGTAAACTCACCTTCAGGGTGTGAAGTCAACAGCAGGTTGAAGTGTTCTCGTTCTCTCAGTGGACGTGAGGTCGCTATGAAGGTAAAACTCTCGTCTGAGTCTCTTTTCACTAAGCACTGATAAATAACTGATAAATAACATGCTGTATTTCCTGGTTTAACAGAGGTAAGCCACTGTGGGGTGGAACTTATCAGAGCATTTCTTGTAAATGCTCAGTGTTAACTGTAATAGACCAGCAGTTCATCAAATCAGGCAGATGGTGACACGTTTGGTCAAAAATGTCAACTTTTCTTCCTTTAACTTCACACAATCCACCAGCGGTCAAATTGTTTTTTTCTGCTGAGTAAAGCGATACTCCATTCTGTGAGAATAAGCCACTCAGTATGTACTCACCACTATGCCGATGTGATGATGGGTGAAGGTCTTCAGTTCACCAAACAATTCTGGAGTTTTAGGAGAAGCAGGGTAGCAGCCTCATCCAGTACAATGGCAGTGAATGGTGACCACGGATAAAACGTTAAAAATAGAACACAAAACAAACACAAAATGTCTCCATCCTGCTTGTGTGGTGTAATCCAAGTGTCCGCAAGCCGCGACATTAAAAATTAGCCGCAAAAGACGCCATTTACGCCATGTTTTTAGCAGAAATATCAGCTGTAGCACGTAGCCGGTAAGATGTAAACATGGCGTCGATCTCGCGAACTTGGATTCTCACAGAGTGGAATATCGCTTTAAAAAGTTGTACTTTACCTTTTACATGCTGCACAGTATTTTATCTGTAGTACACTGAGTAGAATCACTATTTTATGACTGATATCTCATTTCGAAACTGCTGAATCTGCAAACAGAACATTTGCATAACAGTCTGTGTGACTTTATGACCCTTAGAGTGCAGTGACATACAGTACACACCTTTTCATTATATTCAGGGACTACAGGCCACGGCATGTGTTCCTGCTAACAAAAACACTGTCAGTTTAAATATTGTCTAGTGAAGATTTGAGTTTATAAACCTTTATTGTCACAATATTCACTGCAATTGTGAACATTTCTGTCCATTTCCAAGGTCCCTTCAGCATTATTTTTCACCTGTTTACCATATGAACTCTGACTTAATTCCTTTAACTCTGTTGGCTGATTTAGATGACGATTGGTCCAAAGTGCATGGCATAAGTGTATTTAGGTCATGTCCAACTCCACTTTGCTATTTAAATGGCACATAATCTGGAGGTAAAGTAAGGCGCACAGCAAACAGTGGTTGTATTTAGTGTCCTACTTAATCATAAGTGTGTTTTAGTGTAACATGAATAAAACAAACCAAAGTGTCATCTCATATTCCCTTTAAGACCCAGGTGCATGGTGGTGCATTGCTATTTAAAGAACGGATTCAGCAAGTTGGAGGAGTGACCCACTGGTAGTGATTCAGGTACTGCAGTTAATCTGTGGGTCTCACAGGACGGGTCCATCAATCATAATGAACATTATGATTAACAGTGGATGGGCTGCAGACAGATGAATTTGGATGAGGAGTCCTAACAGTGTTTGTGCACAATTACACATGACGAGACACAGAAGGATGACTGCTGCGACATTACAGTGGAAACGTTACTGCAGTGCATCAATTACTGAAAGAAGGCTATGTTACAGACAATACAACACACAATAAACAAATCATCTCAAAATCCAGCACTGCAGTCAGACATAATTTAAATGATGATTTAGTAATCAGAGAGGCTCCTTTCAGTTTTGTTTCCTTGTGCACAGTAATGCCCCTGAAGTAAATATCAATATTTAAGCAGAAAAACTAAAAACTGTAGTTGTAAACAGACAGGACAGAAGTAAGTGCTATTGGGCTGCTGTAAATGACAATCAATGTCTGTGACAAGTCCCTCTTCTGTTTTTGGTTTTGCATTTTCAAACATCTTGTACAATTTGTAATATATTATACATAAAGATCTACAGTATCTTTAAACAATCAAGCTTGTACATGCTCAACAGAATCTCCAAAATTATAGTTGGCCTACCCCTGAACACATTATCTTCATTTCATTTTTCACTGGTTTACAGATGAAGTTATTCAGATGAAGCCGAACATTATTACCTCATCTAGCCTCACCCTCCTCTTCCAAGTATATAGGAGAACCTTTCATGAAGCTCACACAAAATGAGAACGTCTGTATTTAGAGCCAGTGTTTGGTTTGTTCATTTTAGGCTACTGTAGAAAAATGTTGAGGCAACTTGACGGCCTCCAAAGAAGAGGATCCACACCCTCTGCAGACACAAACAACTTATTCTAAAGTAACAAAAACACAACAATTTTTTAATTTTCAGGTGATGTGATGCAAACGTAATTATTAATATTATATTCCATTTCTGACATTCTGCAGGGAACTCCCGTAAAGCTTACAAACTGGGAAATCTAACTTTAAATCGTTACACAGTATTTCATTAGTGGTCCCTAGAAATCCCTTAACCAAATATGTCAACTATTATGATTAAATAAGCTCACACGCTCACAAAACTTCCTCGAAATTGTAGAAACAATGCCGAACTACTTATAATGAGAGCAGCAGCAGAGACAACTTTGGTTCCTAAATAACCAGCATCACAAAAATTAAGATATAACTAGAAGAGCAGATCTCCGCCAATAACAGATGCTGAAGCACTAACTGCAATGCCTCCACAACTGCCAGATACAACCAAGATTTGTGAAGTTCCACCAACATTAACACGACCTCCACATTCTTTGTCCCGAGCTGAAACACGATTTCAAGCTGAAGCAGTTGTTGTCATAATTAGTGTATGAATTCTTGAGTTAAAATTTAATCAGTTTGGAGTCTAAAATAATGATTTCATATTTTAAAATATCACACATCACAAATGATGTTGTCTCAAAGCCACTTACGTAATTATTTCTAGATACTAAGTCGTTATTTTAAGTTATTTTCAGAGTTCTGAGACTTACTCAATATTTTGAGATAGGGGAGACCTGATGCACGAAGAATTTGTGATTGCAAAAAAAATATCTTAAAGAAAATGTGTTTGTCGCAAATTCTTAATATTGATTAAGAATTCGTCACAAGCAGTTTTCACAAAGTTGATAAAGTTTCCCCTTACTTAATGGAGCACACGTGAAATAATAATAATAATAAAGTGGTACTGTTTACCTTGGAGGGTGAGAGAGCTCCCACACATCTTAAGCATTAGGATGAACCTTTTTGTTCCTGCTTAATGTGTGAATGTGTCATCTGACTTTAATGCACACATTCAACAACATATCGTCACACTCGATATCTGAACAAACCTCATAAAAGTGGCATTTTACAATTCTTTATATTATAAACCAAAAAAATGAATTAATTAATCTTAATCTAAATTAAAAATTAAGTCTCTTGATGAGCAACTTTTTCAAAGTGACTTGGGTAATTATTTTCAAGCACTAAGTTATTTTCAGAATGTTTCTTATTATTCTGATTGACTAATTCAATATTTTTAGATAGGGGAGACCTGGGGCAATTGTAACTTTTTTTCATATTTTCTTTAATAACGAATGTGTTTATAACATTGATGCTGCAGGAGGTAAAGGAGGCCATTTTAATAAGTTAGATAGTGCTGGGTGGCTTATTGTAACCAATAATAAGCAACACATTTAGATTGATGTACAAAATATTAATAAACCAAATACTGTGACTAACTGTAACTCTAACTACTGTGGTGGAGGCGGCGGGGGGAGGGACAACGGCAGATGCTCCTGTAATCATCAGAATCATCAGAACTAATATAACTAAACGTATCAATATCATCATCATCATCATCATCAACATCATCATCATCATCATCCACCTCTTGTATAATCTTAACTGGGACCTCATCTCGGCTACATATATATAGAAACAGCCTCTCAGTGAAAGTGTGTGTGAAGGTGTGTATGCGCTTGTTAGTATCAAGATCATAGAATGACAGCTTTCCTTTCTCCCAGTCCAGATAAACTCTGATTCTCTGGTGCTTTTGCACTGAGAGAACAATTGGTTGAGCTGATGGAGATAACGCTTTATATTCACCATTAGAGAATCCTATTCTCCATATTTCAGACTCTATTTTCCCTTTTCTTTGGACAGACTCTGCAACCACACCCAGAGACCAGTCTGAACTGTCTCCAACTTCAACTTTCCAGCTGTGAGTCCCTGAGTCAAAGCCCTCAGAGCCCAGAACAGAGGGGTAGGAGTCAAACCTCTCTGGGTTTTCAGGAAGCTCCTGTTTCTCGCCGTGTCTCACGCTGCTCAGATCTTCAGACAGGACGAGTTCTGGATGAGCAGAGTTTGGATCCAGAATCACAGGAGTGTAGGAGACCATCTTCTTCATCTTGTTCCAGATGTTGTAGCTCAGGTTGCCCAGATGTTTGGCCACATCTATCAGAGCTCCTGAGGGCAGCTGTGGATCCTCCAGCAGGGAGCGCTCCTCGACTCTTTCCATCGCGGCCTTGCAGTTCTGCAGGAATGAGACGTCTTCAGCTCTCAGCTCCTCCTCTGTGGCTCTGATTGTGTCTGACAGAGCTGCTATCTCTCTGCTCAGAGCCCCAATCTGCTCCTTCATCGTCTCACTCTTCTGCTCCTCTTCCTCCCTCAGAGCAGTGATCCTGGCCTCCTCTTCCTCTTGAAGAAACTGGTGAAGCTTCTCAAACTGCTCCTTAATCTGCTTCTCTGTGTGTTGAGCCTGGACTTTAATGTGTTCTGCTGTTTGATCACAGTTTCCTTTAATCTGTTTAAAGAGCTTCAGTCTCTCCTGTAAGAGCTTCACTGATTTCTGGAGCTCCTCTTTGTGATCCTCTACAGCTTCACTGATTGGTCTGAATCTGTGGTCAGTGTGTGTTTTTGAATGCAGACAAATAACACACACTGGCTGCTGATGGTCCAGACAGAAGAGTTTGAGTTTCTCAGAGTGCAGACTGCAGAGATCCTCTGAACCTGCTGAATCTCTCTGATCTCTCTTCAATACAAAAGTCTCACACAGGTTTTTTAATATCAAGGTAAGTGGTGGTTCACTCCTTGATGATCGTCTCTTACAAACTGGACAATCCTGGGTTTGTTTCTCTTTCCACCAGCTCTGTAGACAGTCTTTACAGAAGCTGTGGCTGCAGGACAGAACAACAGGATCTTTGAAGATGTCATGGCAAACAGGACAGGAGAGATCCTCCTCTGATATGGAAGCCATTATATTCTAAAAAAAAACAAAAAAACAACAGAGCAGGCAGACAGCACATTGCAAATCGTTAAATTTAGCTTTTAATCAATAAACTACAAAGCTGGTTGTTCTCTTTTTGTTAGTGGTAAACTCACCTTCAGGGTGTGAAGTCAACAGCAGGTTTAAGTGTTCTCATTCTCTCAGTGGATGTGAGGTCGCTATGAAGGTAAATCCCTCGTCTGAGTCTCTGTTCACTGAGCACTGATAAATAACATGCTGTATTTCCTGGTTTATCTCAGGTGAGTCATGCAAGGGGTGGAACTCATCACAGCATTTCTTGAAAAGCCTCAGCTGTTAACTGGGTTAGAATGATGAACTGCTGGTCTATTACAAAATGGGCTGAAGGCCTTAGACTTGTACTGTACCATGTCAACCTACCCTGAGATCCCCCTTGTTTATCCCATGCTGCTCTTTAATAAACGCTACAAAACAAACCAGTACTTCATCACCATCAAATTGTTTTCTGTGGAGTTACAGTCACATAAAATTAGTAGCTCCTCCTTCTGTAGGCCAACTGTACTTCAATCATCATCAGAGGAAAACTCCAACACAGCAGTGCTTAACTTAGGTCTTACACACACCCACCTGGTCCCATCCAACTCTGAAATAGTTAAAATGGCGTTTACCTGAGTGGAGCTTATATTTTGTGTACAATATATGATTTACTGATACAGTTTTCTTGAGTGTTTTTTTTTTTTTATTACTTATTACTATTTATTTATTTATTTATTATTTGTTACTTATTTTTAAGACTTGGTCCCAGAGACCAAGTTCGACTGTTATTTCACTGAACTTGGAATGTATTTGAAGTGGTTCTGTTAACCCTCAGAGCCCCTTAAAATAATGTACACACGCAGCACCTTCGGGATACGAAATGGTCACCGTAGAAAAAATGCCATAAAAATCTTTACAAATTAACATTGTTTTCCATTTTGACTGAATCAATTGTTTAACCAGCTTCTGCCATGATCAATAATACCAAATATTCCTTCATTTTCAGAATTTTAACCCTTTAAATAAAGAAAGTGAGTTTGAGATTGTGCCCAGACCTTCATGTGTTTGGTGAAGTGTAAAAACTCTGCAGGTGAGTTTGATTGTCATCCTGCTTAACTGTGGATGCTGCTGAAATGAGGTCATGGCATTAAACTGGTTCTGTTAAGTTCACAAACGTGCTGTTTATTTTTCCACAGAACCACACTGCTTTTAAAAACTGACCTGATTAAGAAACCTATACAGAACCATGGTCCCGTCTGATGGTGAAGCTTGTCATCTGTCATGTCTCCTCAGTATGAGAGGAACTAAATACTACTACTACTATACTAGCCTACATTAAAATGTGCCTAATTATGTTTTTAGTGAGGCTGACTTTGAACCTTTTTAATACTTGACTCACCTGAATTGTATCTATCCTCTCTCTCACACCTTTATAAGGTACTTCATCTTGTGTTTTCATCATCTATTTTATTATAATTTACTTTTTTATTTTTGTGTATTTTTTTATTTGACATTGACAATAATTAATCAACACATATTAGAACACAATAAATATTAAAACACATATAAGGAAATAAATAAATAAATATAAACTTTATTTAATGCTGAATTGTGTGTGTTGAAGTTAAAGAAGGAACTGTTGAAACAAGTTGTGGAAGTCCCGGAACGAAATTGGTTTCCATGGTAACAACAAATTCCGGAATTTCTTCCTGCCGTCAGCCTGCTAGCTAGCCGATGATGTGGCTTAATACTAGCTCTGGCTATACCAATGGCTGAACACCGTCAGTTGGTGAGGTTTTTGTGTGTTTGTTTTGTTTTTGGTTTAACTAAAAGTTTAATAAGAAGAAACGCTGCCGTCTCCATTGACTGAGTTTACTCAGCCCAGTTACTCAGACTCATTAGCCGACAAGAGGTTAGCACGGCAGCTAACTCCCCGGTGTTAACTTTAGCCGCTTCTCCCAGTGACGCGGGTTCACCTGCTTAGAGCTAATTGGCTAACTAGTTAATTATTTGTACTTGATGAACCATCTTCATAGCCACATTCGAAGGTATTACCCTGCACAGTCAAGGATGGAAATAATGGAAAGTGCTATTGACGGGTTTCTTGGTTGGAATACAGCTTAATTGAGGACTGGAAGCAGCTAACGTTAGCTAAGGTTAATTAACGTTAGCTTGCTACGTCAGGTGCGGGAAAAACACAAGCCCCTTTCACGTTCACCCGACAGGTAACAGCCAAACCGCAGACCGGGGAATTTAACCGTGATGCCATGGACTTTTTCCTTTATCGAGAGAAAGCGGGACCACCTGAAAGTGTTTTTGACGTATTTTTGCCGAGCAGGACATTTCAGGTAGGAAACTCATCAACAACCAAGTGAAGTGCCTTTTACTGTCACTGTAAAAGTAGCGTAACTGTGAGCTTAAATGAAGTCAGTCACTCGAACAAATTAGGTTACTGTACAAGACTCTTTACCAAAACAACAAGGTAAATCTGACTCCAGTGTTGCTAATGTTATCTGTGTGTTGTGTTTCTGACTGTTAGCTAGCAGCGTTGGCCGGAGGAAATGAAGAGTCAACGGTCAAACTAAATTACCATGGCAACAGTCAGTTCAGTTGGATTGACTACTTCGCATCCATGACGGAGATGAGAATGAACTTCAGCATCAGCCACCGTGAGTCACACACACCTCTGTCTGTTTTACCCTGTAGCTTAAATGCCCCACTGTGGCTCTCTGTATTTACTCCTTGCTGTGCAGCTACCAGTGGTTGAGGTAGTGTTCAGATGCTTTAATTAAATAAAAATACTAATACCACACTGTAAAAATACTCTGTTAAACGTCCAGGAAAATGTACTTAAACTTTTAAAAGTAAAAGTTAAAAAAAAGGGATGGGTGACATTTTTTTTTAGCTGATAAGAATAACCAATAATTAAGCAGTACTTATGGCTATTACCGATATCCGATAATTTCACATTTCTGTGTTTAAAATAAGTAAATTTGACCTGCAGACCTGATTGCAAGAGAGGCGAAGATGTAGTGAGCAAAGATAGATGATTTAATATTTCACAACTCTGACCTCACCAAGTCTAACTTATCACTATTACAACAAAAACAAAGAATAGTTCTGACTCTTCTTCACATCTACTATTAATTTGGCGTTAGATCAGAATTTTGTTTTGACATTTGTTTTTGCGCTGATAGCTATGACATTGTGAGACTATTGAGTGTTGATTTGTAGGATCATTGGTTTTATGCCCTGACAACAAAGGATGGGTATTGTTTAAAAAATTACAATACCAGTGCCTTTAAACTTATACTGATACCAACAGAGTGCTTCATTCAGTACCTTTTTTTGAAGGTTCTTCTTTATGAGGAATGCTTGCAGTGATTGGCTTCGAGCAAAACTATATAAATAGTCGTTTTTTTCTAGATATGGGTACCAAAAGGCAGGTATCGTTTGACTGGAGAAGTTTCGATACTACTTGGTATTGGATTATATCAATAGATACCTTAAAGGTATTGACAAACTCTATTGACAACTGTCATTTACATTTTCAAATTCTACTTTTAAAAGGTTGGTAAGCTATGCCATGTCTTTGAGTTGTTGTTTTTTTTCCTCAGAAAAGCACAGGAATGCTTCAAGTAGGTGGATGGACAGAAAAATTACTGATTCTGCCCCTGATTGGGATGAATGCAAGCTCAATGGATTTTCAGTTGGTTTTCAATTTAATATTTAAATTGTCACACCCCTAGTTCTGGCTCTCTAAATGCAACGCAATAGTAATTTGACACAAAATATTAATTTAAAAATGACTTTATTGTGCCTCCAGAGTCTTAAGATCAGAAGTGCATCCATGGCAACTGTCTATTCTTTGTAGAAATGTTCTGCTATAGAGAAATTACAGACCTTAGTTGCCATAATTGATCAATTATTTAACAAAGCTGTAGAATAATATTATGTCATTCAACTATCATCACTCATGCATTAATGTAAAAACAAGCTTTTACTATTGTAGATCATGAAACAAAATAATACAAAAAAGCCTTTGTAATATCACAATATACTGTGTATCATCACAGTTCAGTACAGTAATGAGACATTTTTTATCGTAATATTTGATAAATTATGTCCTTTTTTAAGATGTCTTGTGAATAACTTGTATCTTGACCAGGATCTACTTTTAATATTAAGGGGAAATTCTTAGAAACGGTCACAATTCTAAGAATTTTCTCAGAATTTCATCAGTAGGAGCAATGTTTTGTACTAGGGAACTTTATGAATACAGCCTCAGATGTCTGTGAGTCAGGGAACAAAAATAGCACCAGCAACCAGCCAAATGCTGGTAGGATGTGCAAGTGGCTCGTAGAAATAGCACTTTTATATTACTTTTAAAATATTTGTAACTGCTAAATTGGCACCTCAAGTGTTTTTGAGGAATGCCTGGAATATGAAATGATAAAAAAAAAACTTTTCAGAACAATGACATTGCAAGAAAACTAACCCACAAGGTTGTTTTTACCCACTTATGCATCTAAAGGTTAAGAACTTCCTTTTCCCACTGCCTTCACTTGGCTCTTGTGGCTAGGCTTGTCACTAGGCTCTTGCTCAAAACAGTTGCTCTTGTCTGATCTGTCCTTATTCAACAGGCACCACAAAAACAAAACAACAACAAACAAAAAAAAAGTTTTTTAATGTCATTTAATTGATTAATGATTAATCATTAACATCCCTGACTGGTACTTTAAGGATCCAAGTGCTTCAGATGAAACTGAACAATATAAAACAGTAGACAGATGTTAATTCAAAGCTCTCCAGACAGCATATTCAGAAACCAAACAGTGTGTGTAAGAAACAAACTTGAGACACAGAGGACACTGTCTGGTAGTGAAGCTGCCTCTGCTGCGGTCTTCTGTGCCCCCTGGTGGTGCAGAGTGGAACCGCAGCTGGCGCAACACTGGTGTAACACCTGACACACAGGCACATACTGAGATTTGTGCAGAGTCACCGTGATGTGAGCTTTGAGTCATCGAGCAGCTGAGAGAGTTTGTTTCCTCCCTAGTATGTGGGTCAGTCTGACTCACCACTGTGACAGCGTGCGTGTGTGTGTGTGTGTGTGTGAATGAATATATATAATCATGACTAGTGCCTTTGATGTGGACTGACTCACCTGTCTCTCGCTCTGTTAAGAGTGACTCTACCAGCCTGTAAACAGTCTGATATCAACAAACAGTAACATCAGATTTACTGGATGAAGATAGGTATGTGTGTGTGTGTGTGTGTGTGTGTGTGTGTGTGTGTGTGTGTGTAATCCAAGTCCCTCGCCCTCCACCTGTTGCCCCTGAGCATCAGATGACTCACACACACAGCAGGTGAGGGAAAGAAAGAAGAGGCGAGGGAAGAAAAGAAAAAGAGAAAGGGAGGCTGAATAAAAAAGTCTGAATGGTTGTTGAGGCGATCAAAAGAGGACGAGGGATGAGTCATTCCTTTAGTCTCTCACCAGCTGCTGTTGATGTTAGATATGTTCAACTTTGGCCTTAATCCTGGAAGAACATCTGACACAATACTGTGATTTTACATGCTTTTAACTACAATAATTATAATAATTTTTCTTGTTTTTCTCAGTATTAGTGGTAGCATGAAAGTCCAGTCCACCAAAAATAGACATGAAAAGTTAGACATAAGAAAAATACTCACAGTAAATAAAAGTTACAGAGGTAACAAAAGTACAGTATGCACATTCTTTACTCAAATGGAAATATAGATACTTGTGAAAAAACAAAAGAAATAGTACTGATTCAACTTATTTACTTAAAGTAAAAGTAAAAAGGCTCTGAACTGTATTCAGAATATAAAAGTATGTTTCTAGCAGCTGTTTCTGTACAAAGCTACCTGAACCTCAACTTTTCTCCGTGGTCAAGTCTCCCTCTCTTGTCTGTTTCGTTTTCGTCTGTGTTATTGTCCCATCCATTCAGGTGGAAATCAGTCTGGATGTCATGAAAGTGGCATAAAATAAAAGTAATCCAAAATGTCCCCCAGATGTATTAAAACTAAAGTAAGAAGCCTGATTTGATCATGTAAGGGACTGAAACACAGATATTGGTGTTAAAATGTAGGAGTTAAGGAAAAAAGTTGTCAAAGAAATATCAAGTTAAGTAAATCAAGTAAATTACAGATACCTGAGAACTCTACCTAAGTACAGTTATGAAGTATTTGTATTTTGTTACTTACCACCTCAGCAAAAAAAATTTCACTCCATATCTCAAAACTTTGTATTTATATTATTATCATGCACACATGGACAACGGTATCAAGCTCCAGTCAGACACAATTTATTTCTGTGTGTTATTCTATATGTTCCTCTCTGTGATTTTAAGATAACATTTTCTGGTTAAAGACTTTAATCCTGTCTGGTTTGTGGGGTAAATTTTCACCCTAATCCCTCAGTAACATATGGCTGCAATTTATCAAACTCGCTGATTCCTCTGAAATTTAAGTCCTGTACACAGCATTGCCTTCTATTATAAAGTGAATATTTAAATTTTCCCCTCCCTCCCTATTTTTTTTTAATAGCTCAGGGTTTTGACTTTTGACTGAAAATAGACGACGAAAAATGTTTTGCTGATCTGATAGATGGAAGCAACATCAGCTAACAGCAACATAAAGACCCATCTGGGGACCAGTATGATTACAGAACAAATTAAAGTAATCAGGAGGCCAAGACCTGGTAAAAGCTCTTTAAATGGTCCACAGGCAGGTACAGATATTCTCCTTTGAGTCCCATCATTTAGCCTATGTTTGTTTACATTCTGGCAAATTTTGCACAATTAAAAGTATGCTGAATTAGCCATTAGCAGGAGCGCCTGACCAATACTGGATTTCTAGGGAGTAAAAAAAAAACAAAATTGATATTGTTATATTGTCCAATAATCTTTATTAATATACATTATTGAATGGCACGAGTAATGAAACTGAACTTTCACTGGCAGTTTTTAGTAATTATAAATAACTATAAATAAAACAACTTGAATTAAGAAAAAGGATTAGGTATACATAAAATGCTGCCTATAAAACTATTTAAAAAATCTATATATTTATTAGTCTGGTAGGTCCTATTTGCAATGTACACACTGGATTACTTTACTGAAGAAAACATAAAAATAGAAAGATTCTTAGGCAGGTTCTTGAAGCATTTTTACATATCATATATATGTCCTGGCCTATAAATCTTGTTCTCCAGATGTAAGAAAACATTATGACAAATTTTTAGTCATATCACAGTGGCAATATCTGATCACAGTATGATCTTTTGTTACCATATCGTGCAGCTGTAGTTTGCTCAGTTAGTGTCAGCACTAATTATGACGTCTGCAGCACAGCTCAGAGGAGATCCAAACACAACTGTGAGGGTCAACAAGTTCATTTGTGAGTCTGTGTGTGATTTACCTTCTGCTGGCAGCAGCATGTGTTTCTCAGATGGGAAATAACTCACAGAGGAGATCCTGAAGTGACAACACATGATAACAGAGGGAGCAAATCATAACTTACTGCTGTGACAGACACACAC
>JAJHUR010120165.1:2169-13743 GCA_027495735.1 Lutjanus campechanus
TTTTTTTTTTGGGCCCTTTTTTTTTTTTTTTTTTTTTGTCTCTGGAGACACAAAGCCATTTTTTAACCTCTCTGCATGTCAAAGGGCCGAGCCAGAAGCTGCGGCCTCGCTACAGTATTCACTGGACACCGGCTGCGGCCTTCCTCCAACCACTGTCAATTAAAGTGCAATTAGTCACACCAAAGCCCGCATTTGAAAAAGCCCTCCACCAGTTCATTCCAGAGTCGCAGCGTCTCCACAGCAACCGGCAGAGTTTTGTGTGTGTTCACGTCCATGCATCCACCAGATCCATGTAGGTCTGACTGCAGCTGCTGCTGGCCCTCGTGAACCAGCCCCTTCTCTCCTCCGCCGTGGCCCCCGCTAACTTAAACACAACTCCCTGATTGATTGCCTGAAATCATGCTGCAATTATTGACCGTCAGTGAAGTCAGTTGCATTTGCACAAAGAAACCTATAGCAGTACACAGATGCAGAGTATAATGTTGTCTTACGGCATAGTCTGCCTCGTGCCAACAGGATATAAGCATGAGTGCTCCCTGACTTTTTTTCTTTCTTTTCTTTTTTTTTTTCAGCGAGTCAGGCTGTTGAAAACCCCTTTTTCGAGATTTTTTTTTTCTCCAAGACATCATCATCTGGAAACACTTATTCTGTGATTTACGAAGGCCCCCTATCGGATTTCCCCCAACACAAAAGAGCAGACAGCAGGAGAAACCTAGCAAATTCAAACCATTACGGAACGATTGATCGGCGCAAACTGCACTCTGAGGCTTTTTTTTTTTTTTTTTTCCAGGAACAAATGCTTGAATGTGTCTTTGACATAAGTGAAAACATGACGTATGGAATAAAAGTTACATATCTTTTCATGTGCAGATGAAATGATGTGTAACAGAGCTCAGAAAACTGTTCATGTGCTTAAAATTTTGTTCCGTCCAGTGTCAGCCAGCGTGCTTTCACCTCACATCTTGCACAGTAACAGCGCCATTCTGCCATTGACCCACTTTACTGTAAAAATGCCTTAAAGATACAATGTCTGGCTTCAATTACCCCACCCAGATTTGGCGTACAACATCACAGGCCTCTATAAAATTATCATGGCGGTTGTAGATGTGGCCTAATACACACTGCCTTGTGTTACTTGATATGTTCGCTTTGATGCCGGCAATTGGTTTGGACTGCGATTTCCTCATCTGTGCAGATTTGAAGAGCAGTTTTAGCCCCTTGGTCAGTGTCAGTTCATGTGCAGAGATGTTCAAACACAGGACCATACATGGGTCATGTATGTGCAGAGAACACGCAGTCAAGCAGCTATATTGAACTTGCAGTGCTCCCTTTCAGGTCGGAGGTGTCCAAACTACGACTCCCAGGCAGCACCAGGGCAGAGCAGCAGCTGAGCGTTGGCAGCAGGCCGGGCCAGAGGTGTTGCTCAGACTCCCAACATGACCGCTGTTCTCCGACGGGGCGTGCCGTGACGACCCCGGATAAGAGTAAGATATGTTTCTCATGAAAGCATACAATACAGTGCATCTATTTACTGCACAAGGATGATTAAAATATTACACTGGGTTGCACCAACAAAGATGTATTTAATCAAAGATTTGTTCAAATCAGAGTTTTGCTAAATTAGGAGTAAATCAAGATTTAAAATAAAGTCTGTCTGACAGTTAAAAACTAATCTAAAAACTAAAAAAGCTAAAAAATAAATAATAAAACTAAAAATGTTTTAGGTCATTGATGTAAACCAAAATTAAATAGAGCTTAATCAATAATGAGATGCTTGCTTATCCAAATAAAAATAAATGAATAATAAATGCGGGTGCTGTTTGGATTTAGTGAGTATAAAAGAAGGGAGAAAACTGTTAACTATTGGCTGCTCTGTATACCTTAACAAAACATTACATTGTTTGCTAGCTACCTAAAAACATAGCAAAACATTAAATTGTTTGCTAGCTAGCTAAAACGTTGGCAAAACGTAACATTGTTTGCTAGCTAGCAAAAAGTTAACAAAATGTAAAACTGTTTGCTGGCTAGCTAAAAAGTTGGCAAAAGGTAACAGAGGCATGTGACAGTGTCTGTTGATGAGGAGAGTAACTACACTAATGGCTACTACTCTATGCTGATGATAATAGTGATTATATTAATGATTATCGTGTGTTGTGTTGTGTCGTGCAGTGGAGGAGCAGCTGTTTCGGTCGGTGGAGGGCCAGGCAGCCTCCGACGAGGAAGAGGACAAGTGGACCGGAGATCAGCAGAGGCAGGTGGACGAAGTGAAGAGGATCTTGACCAGGCTGTCCTGCTGTGGGGAAAGGTAACCATATAGTCATATCAACAGCCGAGTTAATGTGCTTAATGGGAGATGGAAGTGCATTTCATATAATTTTGCGTATTTTCGGAACAATAGGCCTTCGTAGCATTGGGCCTTCATTTCCGGGGTAATGGGCCGACGTTCTCTCGTTCCAATGGGACATTTTTCAGACTATTTGGGTTTTGGGCTAAGGATATGCAGTGTGAAGAGCCCGATAAGACTTTTTGTCCTCTGTTTTGCGTTGCTGATCAGGTGCGACGACAAGGCCTTCAAGAAGCTGATGTCTAACTTCGGGAGCTCGAGGAGCGAGGAGAGCTGCAGCGCGGTGGTGGAGCTCCTGGAGAGGGTGACCAGGCTGCACAAGCAGCTGGAGCTGAAGGAGAGCCGGGCGGAGATAGACATGGACCAGGTACAAACCACCACTGACCTCCATCACACACCAGGGTGGGCCGCTGCACCGTCCTCTGCTGGATCCGTTTACTCTGGACGATGTTCTGCCTTGCTCTACATCACAAGTCATCCTGCGGCTGTGTGTGCGGTGTTAAACTCGATTAGAGAGGACTGGTAGAGGCTGTTATGAAAGTGGACGGCTTCAAAGGCTAAACCGCAGCTAGTGGGACCATCCTGCAGCTTCCACCTAACCAAACCACCAGCAGTGTGTGTGTGTGTGTGTGTGTGTGTCTCTGTTACGGGTGTGTTTGCAGCTGTTTCTCACTGGATCTGCCCACAGAGACACTCCCCCACGTCCCGCACGACACTTAGAAATATCAGAAATTAAAGCTCTCTTGTTCCAGTCGAGTAGTATTTTCACAACACAGGAAGAACAGACAGGCAGAGGCGACTGTGACGTAATGTGTTCCCAGAAACGTCTCAGCACTCAGAGAGGAAAAGTTAAAACTAAACAAAGTCCTGACTGTGAGGCTTTGTTTATGCGCAGGATGTGTGGGGTGAGACCTTTGTCCTTCAATATGCTCTGACGTAAAGGTGCACTGCAGGGACTTCCAGCAGTTTTGGCAGGCAGACCCGCAAGATGTGGGCTGAAAGCTCACTCTAACCTCGACATCTGACAGACTGGGTAATAATTTTACTGTATTAAGATGTTTCGCAGGCCTGCGGGGTGAAAACTTTACATTTCCAAGAGTGACACATCCAGCTGCTCCAGTAACAACAAGCTGCTTGATGTTAATTCTACATTTTGCTTTTTTCCCCCTAACAAATTCCAGTGAAAGACCAAAATAATTAACAAGTGTTAACGTGGGGCGCCCGTGTAGCTCAGTTGAGCATGAGCCCCATGTACTGAGGTTATCAGTCCTCTCCAGCAGCCGCTGGTTCATCTCCTGCCTGTGGCTCTTTGCTGCATGTCCTCCCTGCTCTCTACCCCCTTTCCTGTCATGTCTTCAGCTGTCACTATCAAAATAAAGGCAAAAAAGCCCCCAAAAATAATCTTAAGGAAAAAAAAACAAGTGTTAAGGTGTATCAGGAGGAGACAGGAGAGACGGCCCACATTGTTGTTTAGTTCTTTTAATGGATTTTGTTGAGAATAATCAAAATACACTCTAACACCAGTCCTATCTTTAAAATGTGAGGTATTTTTAAGTCTGGGTGTCTTCTAAACACATTATTCATAGAAAATAGCTGCTGAAAACATGCGAAAAGACAGGGAACTATGTAGTACTGAATTGTGGAGTTGGACCGTTAAACTGTTCACGATTTCTGTGTTCAGGATTTTTTGGGCAGACCTGAGACTCAGTGACGTGCCGGAGCCATGGTCCGCCAACACTATATAAGCCCCACGAACCGACACCGCCACCCCCTCCCGTCACCCTCCCTGACAATCAGTTGCAAACATCCCTTTAGTGACTCTCCCAGTCCAGATCAGCCCAGCAGTTCACTTCAGCTCAGCTCACAAAAATACCATCCTGTCACTGTCCTCTGGCCGGTCGATCACATTCAGTCTTGTGCTGTTGCAACTGGATTCTCAGTGAAGTTCATGGCCAGCGGAGTCTTTAATAAAAAACAAATCCACATAGTAACCTCAGAGATTTACCATGCTATGCTGGATCTGTTGTCTACTAAAAGATGTCAGGATGCATACAAATATATTTACTGTATATAGAGAGAGTTATATAGACTGTGTGGTTGAAAAAGAGTGATGGACACTGTGTGGGATTATTTGGTTTTCTTTTCAAGTCAAGAGTTTTTGATCCTGCGCCCCCGTCACTGAGACGTGTCCAGGAACTTTTTTTTTTTAAATTATGACTGTGCTGTTGAACTATTGTTCCACAATATAACGCACAAAGGAAATGGAGGAGCTGCTCACAGTTGGAAAAAAAATTAAACAGCGGTGACAGTTCCAGGAACAATAATAATAATAATAAAAAAAATATTAAATTATTGAAAACATTTTGCTTTCCTTTCGTGAAGTCAAAAGGAAGAATCAGTAGGATTGTTGTGTCTCACTCCTGAGGTGTCATATACTGATGTTTTGGGTTGGTAAAGTGTCTCGATCACGGCAAAATAATGAGAAAATAAGGAAATACAGGCAGAGAAAACTTCTACACTACACTTCTAGTGGGTCATACGTGATGATTGTCAGGGATTATGCAGGAAAATGTTGCATATTATGCCTTTAACTGTGAGTGATGTCCTAGTTTGACCCTGTGGCAGGCAGAAGGAGGTCACTGGTTTGTGTCGGTATGTTTCTTCCAGATGAAGGACTCTCTGGTGCAGGAGCTGCAGCAGAAGGCGGAGGAGACGGAGCTGCTTCAGATGGAGCTGCAGATGCTGGAGACGGAGAGGGTCCGGCTGTCGCTGGTGGAGGAGAAACTTGTGGACATCCTGCAGCTCCTGCAGCAGCTCAGAGACCTGGTCAGTCACAGTTATAGTCTGAAGAGATCAGAGCTGCTGATAACCAAGGCTTCAACCTGATTTTATAGTTCTTTATTTAACTTCATTTTTGTTTTTTGTTTTTGACAAAACCCCAGCAAACAGACCAGGGTCATCATAGGTAAAGTGAAATGACTAATATCATTTAAATTAAAAATGAAAATTAAAAATTTTCACATTTTTTGGGAGCATGTCTCAGAGAAAAAGACAGTCATTCCACAGCATAACTGTGGAACAGCTATTTCTATCCACTCAGGGATAGTAGGAGACTCTTTATTCAGCCATTTTCTAGTTCTTTGTTATTTATTTGTTTTTTTTGTTTTTTTTACTGACTGCTGGTAGTAATAAAGATCTGTCCTGCATAACGCTGAAATTAAAATCAAGCTTGCGGCTGAATATAGATCTGATCTCTGTTACCACGTCTACACAATAAGAGGAAATATTAGGACATATGAAAAAAGACCAGCAGACATATTACCTCACATTCTCCAACTATGTGTATTTTTTTCCAAGTCTGAGCTCGAGGTAGTAGAAGCTGTCCCACATTCAGCACACATTCAAAGTTTTGACACATCTTCTCATTCAGTGTTTTCTCTTTATTTGTATTATTTTTCTACATTGTAGATTAATTCTAGAGACATCAAAGATATGAAATATGGAATTATATGGAATTATTTAGTCAGAAAAAAGTGAAATATGTTTATGTTTTAGATTCTTAAATAGCAAAAAGACTCTTGCACACTGTCTTCTGCACTTGCAATCAAAGATTTAATAACGACGGTGTGTGAGAGTCTTTTTGCTTTTTATTGTTGGCCCATGTTCTCCTACACACCCGTCGACCTACATGTGTTCAAAAGTTTTTCGCTCTTTGATATTTTAGATTCTTCAGCCACCTTTTGCTTTGATGGCAGCTTTGCACACTGTTGGTACAATCTGAATCATTTCTTAGAAAAGTAATAATGATGAAAAGCGGAATGAGAAGCGTGTCCACACTGTTGACTGGAACTGTTTGTTTAACCAGGCATCTTCAGTTAACTTCATGTTAGCGTCTTTCTGTCTCTCCCCATGATTTAACATAAAAAGATGAATAAATGCTAAAGATCAGGTTCCTTTTATTACCTTTATGTTTTGATAAACATCCTAATCAAAGTCATTCCTTTTTCTGAAGTAATTTTCATATTTTTGTCAAAATGTCTCAGTCGAAGAAACCTGAAGATACCATTTGCCTTTATAGTATGAGGCCTGAACATATTGCTTTGATTTTTAGCTCAGTGCAGAATCTTGTAAACAACAGTCAGACCATCATGTGAGCTAAAACTCTTCACTGAAACTCAGTAATGAAAATCATTTTGTTGGGTTGGCAGCCGAGAGAAATCCACCCACACTGAACTGGAATGATTTTCTAAGGGAGAGGATTAGGGGCACGTGAAAAAAATTGAGTTCTAAAGACTTTTAAGGTCAGAATTCTCAGTTTATAGTCAGACTTCTGAGTTTAAAGTCATAATTCTCAGTTTTAAAGTCACAGTTCTCAGTTTTAAAGTCACAGTTCCCAGTTTTAAAGTCACAGTTCCCAGTTTTAAAGTCACAATTCTCAGTTTAAAGTCACAGTTCTCAGTTTTAAAGTCACAGTTCTCAGTTTTAAAGTCACAATTCTCAGTTTTAAAGTCACAGTTCTCAGTTTTAAAGTCACAGTTCCCAGTTTTAAAGTCACAATTCTCAGTTTAAAGTCACAGTTCTCAGTTTTAAAGTCATAGTTCTCAGTTTTAAAGTCACAGTTCTCAGTTTTAAAGTCACAATTCTCAGTTTTAAAGTCACAATTCTCAGTTTTAAAGTCACAGTTCCCAGTTTTAAAGTTACAGTTCTCAGTTTTAAAGTCACAGTTCCCAGTTTTAAAGTCACAATTCTCAGTTTTAAAGTCACAGTTCTCAGTTTTAAAGCTACAATTCTGTTTAATGTCACAATTCTCAGTTTTAAAATCAGAATTCTCTGTATAATCAGAATTCTGAGTTTAATAAGAATAAAATCAGAATTCTGACTTCAAAGAGTTCCTAAATGACTTTAAAGTCAAAATTCTGAATTAATTTAATGAATAATAAAATGTGTTAAATTAATAACAAAAAATAAATAGATTTAATCTCTTATTTTACTTCAGTCTTAGAAATACATTTTTCACATTTTCTAAATAAACACTATAAGATTTTCTAAATAAACAAGATTTTCTAAATAAACACTATAAGGAGCAGCTTCTGGTGTGCAGACTCAATTTTATACTTCATGTTTTCTAAATCCCCTTCAATAATTTTTCTCTGATCAGACATCAGAAAGAAAAGCAAATTAAAAGTATCCACTTCCAAATGGACGTTCCCTTGAAATTAAAAGTCCAGCAACCAGATGTCTTACTTGTCATAGTACTAACATGGGTTTTTGTACATTATTTTGTCATCCAACACTAACAGTGTGAGACTGATTATAGATCTGAGAGCAAATTAATGTCCCTTGTTGAACATGTGTCGGGGCCTCTGTGGTTACAGAACTCAGATCGCCTGTTTAAGTGCTTGTTAATTGCCTGACGGCCATCTGAGAGGATCTCTCTCTTGTTTCAGAACGTCTCGCGGAGGTCTCTGGGGAAAATCCTGCTCAGCACTTTGGAGTCTTGCAGCGACCCGCAGCACGGTTAGTCGAGCTCACACGCCCAATAAAATCAATACAAGTGCTGTGAAATGTGATAATGAAAATTTACAGTTAACTCATGGCGGGGAATTGAATTAAACTCTCTTGTAACACGATTCCCTCGGCGGTCACATCTGTTCTGTCTCTCGTGCAGGGAAGGCCCACATCCTGGAGGTGCTCAACGCGCTATATCATGAACTGGCTGCCTGTGAGATTCTGTCCACCGGTGGACCTCTGGAGAGGACACAGAGTCAGCAGTCTCTGAACGCCCTCATCATCTCCTGCTAATCAACACTGCCTCCTGCTGGACCAGTGGTGCTACAACAGCCTTTTTAAGGACACAAAACAAGCTGGTTGATGTATATAGTCTATCATAATGTAGCTTATATACTCCTCTGACCCTATTATCTACAATGGGATATTAGTCTACAATGTTAATTAGTGTAGCAAAGGCCTTTATTACATATAAAACAAATCTGTGCTTATACATGTTTTTTTTTCATGATCCTTTATTGCACATAAGTCTTTCATGATCCAATATGGATTTTCCACAACAGAGTTCTGAATGTGAAAATGTTGAAATAAGCTAAACCTTAAAGGGGCATAAATTAGTCTGTGAAATGAATCGCCCTCCACTGGTCAACAGCTCACCAACATCCCTGATAGAATTGAAAGGAGATTCAGTCTCATTTCACGTGCTTCATTCAGCCAATGGTGCAGATGTACAGAATCTGGCGAGGATGCGTGTGGACGCGCCCGGACCACGACAAGCTCCAGCTGGTGGGTGATGCAGTGGTGCTTTGTTTCGCCTCACAAACTTTCTCATATTACAGCTAAAACAGGACACAAAAAGATGTCTCCGAAAACCTTTGAGGTGATAAATAGGCAATGCAGTAACAGAATCTTGATTCATCTTAGATATGCACTGCCTAGTTTGACAGTTTGATCTGAGTTTCGTGAGCCCGGTGAGTCACGATTACCTTGCGAGGCAGCGGGACTCATGAAATCACGCAAGAATCCAGCTTGCCAGGCTCCAAGCTTTCCGTTTGCGACTGCACCAGTCCTGAGAAGGACTGCTGGCAGCTATGGGTGTGATTTTTAGGTGCACCGACAGCAAAGCAAGAAGCATCCATGGAAGCAACTCGTCTCGAACAAACAGTGACGGCTCCTGGTAGAGGTTAGCGTTCAGTTCAGTGAGTTGATTTGGTTGGTTGAAGTTAGCCCGTGTAAGATGTGACAGATGGTTCATCCAATCACCTGTCAAGTGTTCTCTTTGAAAGTGCGCATCCTTTTCCGAGCAGTTTCTATGGACAGCCTCCCAGATGGTTCTGTGTAACAAACCATCTAGAATGTCAGGTTAGCGTCATGCTGGACGGACAAAAAGCTGAAATTGAGTTGTGATTTTACAAAGTCAGATATGGCAACTGGTCCATCAACTCGCCATGCTGTATCCATCATGCACTGCATGGCAGGATCTCCTGCTCTCCATAGGAAATAAATAGAGCATCAACTTGTCAATGGATGCACTTTGTCTGCACCGACGACATATATTAGAAGTAGCCAGGATCACAGCTCCCCAAAAGTGAAGCCAAAGCATCTTGGTCACCCGATACATTGGGCTTTAACATCTAAGATATGAGTGCATCGATTCAGATGGCCTGAATTTGTAAAAAGCTGAACATGAATCAGAAAAAAAAATTGATGCAGCACTAGCGTATCAATGCATCTCACAAGGACACGCACGTGTTTCATCAGAACTGCTGCTGTAACTTTCCGCTTTTTTCTCTCTCGTCCTTTCCCTGCCTGCACCGCTCTTGCTGGACAAAACATATGCCATGATTGACTACTGGGTTCTGCTCGCATTTGAGTCAGCTGGCTGTGCGGGCGGGACCTCAGACTCTGGCTCCAGATGACATCACCAGTGCAAGATGGCAGCACTCGTACCCGGGATATTTTGGCTTCATTTTTGTACAGTTGGAGGAAGTGGAGACGTATCATCCATCTTTATTTACCATCACCTGCCGAGGCGAACAGCACTCACACATTTTTTTTCTAATGGCTGAGGCTGCGATTTCGTCAGTCACGGTCTATCAAAGCACTCACTCACGTGCACGTGTGACCGCGCCATAGGTCTTCATTTTAAGCTCAAATGTACCATAAACACGGGAGTGAAGCCCACGTTTGACCAAATGTGGAGAGCACATCTATTGTGTCCTTTGTGGCCCTCAGGAGGACTCAGTGTTGCTTAAAGGTGCATTCAAGTGGGTCATTCATCAACAGCAATAATGCTGGGAAACCTACAGCATTCAGGTGCGCATCTGTTAAGGGTACCTGCATCACATGAACTGGACAAATAAAAAAGCCCTGCAAAATGTAAATACTGACCCTCAGGGTTAAAGCTGGGGTAGGCAGTTTACTTTTAGCCTCATTGGACAAAGGTTGCATAATAACCTTCCAGCATAATGTAAATCAAATGGTCGGAGAGAGACCTAGACCTCTGCTCCTCCTCTTGGTTCTGATTTCAGGCTTTAGAAAATCTAGACTGTGACGAGAGACTTTGACCAATCAGAGATTGGTAAGATGGTTGATTGTTGAGTCTTGGTGCCAAAACATCAGTATTTGATGACCTGGATATGAGACTCAACACTCAGCTATCTTTCTCCAGAATCGCTTTCTGCACCTTTAAACCTGTTTCTTATTTGACAAAACCATCTCAATTAATGGTCCGCATACTAGCTTGTTCCAACGCTTTTGACCATATCACACAGTCTTTTTTTTTGTTCAAACCATCCACATATTCTTTTGTGTACATTTAAGAATAATGGGAAGTTTGAGCATCTAAAGACCATATTATTCTGCAAATTTGAGAACAAGCAAGTCAGTGGAACTTGAGTGGAGATTATAAAGTGCTATTTCAAATGTCAAGCATGAACCGTCCAGCTCCTGTCTGAACCTGTTGTATAGATACAGTATATTTACCATTAGCTTGCTACACTGTCCATGATATATTGAGGTTGAATGTTAATCTTATACTGAAAACTGACTCTAATATCATGGGACTTCTCTCAGGTCACCACTGGTATTTATGGGGCAACTTCCTGATGCTAAAGTTGAAAACCTTTAGTATAAGAGGGGACAAGGGATTTCCGAATGCATCATTAGTTTGGTCTCTGTAAGCCGTGACCATGCAGGCTCAGCCAAGTGTTCAGATTTGTAAAATAATAGCAATAATATCATTTGTCTTTATTTGAGAGGGCAGCTTGTGTGTGTTTCAAGGAGGTGGCACACATTGACCATGGCTGATCACACAACAGACATACAAGTTAGAAAATAGACTTTATTGACCAGGGTCCATGCAAGTGCATCTATTCTATTCCTACAATTAACAGCAGTGTCTAAGTGAAGCTACAGTTACTGCCTTGTGCCTATTTCTCAATATAATCCAGCAGTTTTACCCTCAATTAAATGTTCATTCAGACATTAAAAAAATGTGTTTGTATCAGTTGGTTGTTTTGTTGTTGCTGTCTTGAAATGAGGGTCTCGGATGCAAAACCACTCCCTGGTGTTGTTGAATCATGCCATTAAAGCCTTTGACGTACGCAGTCTAGACTGCTGTGATTTATTTATTTTTGCCTGAGAAAAGGAAATGTCTGACTCCCGCTGCTGCCAACTCAAACAACCAGTTCCACATCCATGTAGCAGGCATCAGAAAACAA
>JAJHUR010120174.1:2107-15000 GCA_027495735.1 Lutjanus campechanus
ACAAGATTCCAAAAAGCAGCCCCACACATTTCACTCTAACACACACACACCTTCCTCTCCCAGAATGTCCCTCACTACTTCCACTGCTCCCTCTCCCTCTGCCTCCACTTCATGCAAAAGACCTTGATGTCTCTTTGAGGGTTTGCCACGGCACATTTCCACGGCAAATCTAGCGTGTTATGCCTGTGCCAGCATTGCCAAGTCCTCATCATTCATCGTGATGACTCACAAAGCAAGGCCGAAACACAAATGTCTCCCTGCCATCGAGCCCCCCTGGATGAGAGAAAACATGTCTTTATATTAGAAGAAGAAAAGGGAAAGGCTTCACACTGATTGGCCTCCGCTGCCTCCCGACTCCAAGTCAATTCTGATGATCAAGCCTTGAGCAGGTGCATCAAGCAGGGGCCTTGTGGCTCGCATATGAGGGAAAATCGTTTTACACATTGTGGGAAATTAACTGTTGTCTTTAATTACCTTCCTGCCTTCGTGTGTTCCTCAATATTTCACTCCAAGTTCCAAGACCACTGCTGAATCACACACACAAAAAAAGAGAATCTTGGGTCAAATCATGCAGAAAGTCAACGTGACGTGATATGCACGAACTTCCTTGTAAACCTTGATTTGTCAGAGCAAGAAAAAAAAAAAAAGTAGGAACACTCCCTCGTATTCCCCGGAGGTGACGAGAATTCACATCCAGCTTGCGCAAAATCAATGATCACTTGAGTTCACGGTACAAAAAGAGGCGGAACTCATATTTACAGTGATCAAACAGGGTGGCAAACCGGTCCCTGAGGCATGCCATCTCCCACCCACTCATGAAAAACTACCACGCACACTCATATACAAACATACACACACATTACACAGGCTCTGAGCCACTGCAAGCCGGCTAAAGCAACATTTGATTTGAGGTGATGGAAATAGAGGAACGAAGCTTGTAATCCTGTAAGGGTGACTCCAGCGCGTTTGAAATGGGTCCCAGTGGCGGTGCGGTACTGGCTCCCGGGCATTGGTAAATGAATCTGTCTGCAGTCACACAGCCAAATGAACATGGCGAGCTAAGTAAGAGAGCGGCGGGTGCGGCAGTTCATTTATGAAATGTATTAGGATTTATGAGGCAATGAAGTGTAAAGGTGCTTTATTACTCTCCCACCGCCGTCAGTCCACCAAGATGGAAAGCACAAATGACACTGTAAATGTTTCAACTCCTGTTTTCTTTCCTTCTCCCTAATGGCAGGAAACTGGCATAATGGATAAAATGCTGGAATCAATTCTGAAAACTTCTCATATCATTCCTGTATTTCTATTTTCAGTAATACTTAATTTAAAGGGGCATGCAAGAGTCATTACACTGTTATAACCCTGTTATAACAACTGTAATGAACATAAAGGCGAACATAGGCTTTACGAGTGTTTCAAGTTACTAACGTTTTTAACAGTGTAATAAAGCTTAATGACGTCTTTCATTATGAAGCAGCAAAACCAGGAACTGCTGAGTTTTCACCAGCAGTAACAAACATGAAACAGCCAAATAAGCAGATATCTGAAGAACAATCAGGAGAGAAACTAAACTCAAGGCCACAGAGATTCAGTTAGAAGCTACAAAAACACTGAGAGCTTAAAGGGACAGTTCACCCCCAAATCAAAAAAGTCCAAAATGGTCTAATCAACTAACAATGTCGAATTGTCATGACAAAGGAATTGACAAGTTATGTTGTATTGGTTGATATCAAGTTGTCGTGACAATGACATTTGACGTTTTTGTCTTGTTAATGTTAAATTGTCATAAAAACATATTTTTGTCTTGATTAATGTCAACTTATCACAACAAAGACACTTCCGGCTTGGTTAACATCAGGTTGTCATAAAAGAAACATCTCAATGTAGCTTCTCATTAAAAATTACATAATTGACCAAATGACACTTAATGACAACAGCCATAAATGTTCATAAAGACCCCTTGATGTTGGTGGTTGTGACAGTGTAATGACAGTCTTATGCACACTGCAACAAATAAAGTGTAGCCCCGTTTTATTTTTTATTTATTCAGGGAGGGTCTATGTCTGTACTTTTTGTTCAGCCAATATTTGTGCTGCCTTGTTTATGGAAAAGGTTCCATGGTCCTCAGGTCAAAGCACCACTGAGGCCAAAAACACACCACCTGATGCCACATTTGCAGAGATTTTCTGAAGTTACAGTATACGTCTGTAAGTCAACATTAACATGCTCCACTGTGACTCCTGGTTGAACCAATCCTGAAAGCCAACCAGGTGTGGAAAGAGAGAAAATGGCGCTGATCTCCTGAAGCCATGTCAAGCAGAAGGAATAAGAAGATCTTCTTTCTGTGTGTATGTGTGTGTGGGTGTGTGTGTGTGTGGGGGGGTGTGCGTGCCATGGGAGCGAGATGTGAAGAGTGGTTTTGCTGGTTCAGTGCATCCTGGTTGAGATCAAAATCATCTCAAACTTGTGTGAATGAGGTCTCCGAGGAGGGTAATGGAGAAAAAGGCCAGCCTGGTGGTTTGTGGTAGATTGTGTGTGTGCGCGTGTGTGTGTGTCAGTGTGTGCGCGCAGATATTCAACAGTATATGGATCTAAAAAGAATCTCAACTAAATGAATCTTTTAAGGCGATTATGCTTGCTCGATAATGACATCTCTCACATTTTGTGAGTTTGTGTCATAAAATGTGGTGATATTTGGACTTTTCTCAAGGGCAAAACACAATTTTGAAGTAAGTTTTGCCTGAGAAGATAACTTCAGGGACACTGAAGTCCCCCAAGAAATAACCTGCAAAAATGTTGGATTGTTGAGGTTTCATTTCGTCAATTTGACCTGGACCTGTATTTATCCAACTGCTAGAATTTAAATTTTGATAATAAAAAAAATAAAAAAAATCCTTCACTTTTACTCCTACTCCAAAACTTAAGAATAAAAGCTATTTATTACATTTCTTTGAACTAAAAATAACTCTTGAATTCCAGAGACCTGCTGAGGTCTCCTAAGTTTGTGCAGAGTATCTGCAGCACAGAGACAGAGGTGAGCGCGTATCTTTTGAGACATATTTTTGGACAGATTGGATAAAATGTTAGTCATGATGACTAATACTTTCGCTTTAGGAAAATAAAGTCTACAAAAGGCTAGATTTAGCATCTTATCTGCATTTGATTTGAACATTTAATAGGATGTTACACCACTTCAGGGGTGAAAACGACACAATTAAAGCTGCCGTTCATTCTGTTTGTAATGTGTTTCTGTGTGTCTCTGTTCCTGACACTTATAAATGTGGTATTAATTTCTCCTCATGATTCCATGATGTATCTGGTCTTCCAGCAGCATATCTGGTTTTCCTGCTCCAGTTTGGTTTTATACTGGGGACACTTTTGGCTGTGCTGAGTAGAGCTTTATCATTACCATGTTTAACGTGCCGAGCTGTGCCGTGTCCTGCCAAGATGCTGCCAACCTGTGATGACCCCCTTTCTCCCCCTTTTCTAAGTTTTATGTCTATGTGTTAAAGGGACAGTTTACCTCAACATAAAAAATACAGTTTTCCTCTGCCTGTAGTGCTATTTATCTCTCTTGTTTGTTTTGGTGTGAGTTGCAGAATTTCAGAGATACCAACCGTAGAGATGTCTGCCTTGTCTCTAATGCAATAGAACTAAACGGCACTTGGCCTGTGGTGCTTCAAGCACCAAAAAATATATCTGAAAATTTAAAAAAATTGTGTCACTTTCCAAAAATCTTGGCCCAGTTACTCAAAATAATCCATTGAACGTGTGAGCAGTTTCATACATGAACTACTTTCTTTCTAACAGGAAGAAAGTTTTCAAATATTTTTGTTGGTGTTTTAAGCACCACAGGACGAGTGCCATCTAGTCCCATTCTACTGAAAAAGAGGCAAAAATCTCCAAAACTCTACACTGGATGGATAAATAGCACCACAGGTCAGAGGAGAAATATGTATTTTTGATTTGTGGGTGAACTGTCCCTTTAAACTCTGTGTTTTTGTAGCTTCTAACTGAATCTCTGTGGTCTTGTGTTTAGCTTCTCTCCTGATTGTTCTTCAGATATCTGCTTTATTTGGCTGTTTCATGTTTGTTACTGCTGATGAAAACTCAGCAGTTCCTGGTTTTGCTGCTTCATAATGAAAGCTTTTAAATAACAAAATAAGGGGGACTTTAATTGTGAACAACTTATAGGAAATGAACACAACACAGACAAGCTTGTGTCTGTTAAAAGACACCTTCAAGCAAATCCCTCCTGTGCTTTTGCTAGTTTGAATTGAATTGAATACAATTTCACAGAAATGAAATAGACTTTTCTTGAATTAAATGTGTTTTTGCAGAATAATATATGACTGAGTAAAATGTAAGGACTGCTGCACTTAACGGTTATTCTCGTACAGGAGATCCAGTTTGAGTGTCAGTTTTAGTTTGCACCGTGCTGCTGCTTAAAATCCTCTGAGACATAATTTTACAATTCTGGACAGTTAGAGGAGCAATACTTTCTTTCTTTTTTTGTTGCAATGATCAGGAGGTAAACAGTAGGAATCTGGGTTAACACGTATTTAATCAGCCACCACACATCCTTGCTGGATGACTTTGCGTTGTGTTCCGGCATTTTGACAGGTTCAAACTTTTTGCCAGATGACCCTGCATTTTTTAGGCCTGAGACCTCTGAACGACCGGACACATTAAAATTAATTAATGAGGTAGCTGCATTTTTTTTTATTTTACGCAAGGCTAGATACCCACCCCAACCCCAGCCTGTCCACGCTGCTGCCATGTGGCAAGAGTTACAGATGTATCTGCTGCTATACCACCAGAATACAGAGCAGCCCTTTCCCTCAGGCTGTGAAACTGCTTAATTCATCGTCAGTTCACAGTTTAACATTTAGTACAATATAGTATATTGTTTGTTTTTGCGAGTTGCAAAAAGGGAACTACAACTTAATCTTATTCTACAACCCTTTGTTATAAAACGATAAATAAATCTAGCTTAAAAAATTCAGCCTATAACTCACTTGATAAATATTTATTATTCTTCTCAATGAATAAGTTTTCATCCATTAGTTGACTGTTTAGAGCATTCTTAAATGAAATTTATAGTGTAGTTAATAAACATGGACCTTAAGCAGATACATATGTAAAACTGACATGAGTCTGACCATTTATTTGCAGAAATATCACAGGGATCTGGCAAAATTAGAAGCCTGTGGTTGAGTCTGAGTTCACTCCAAATTCCATATAGATTTTTTCCGCAGTGAGTTGCAGAGTTTTGGAGATATTAGCCATAGAGATTTCTGCCTTCTCTCCAATATAAAGGGACAAAAATGGCACAAGTCTGTGGTGCTCGAAGCGTCAATATATATATATATATATATATATTTGAAAAATTCAAAACCAGTGTCTCTTTAGGAAAATCATGACCAGATTGTTCAAAATAATCCACAGATCTTATTGTGAGCAGTTTCATGTAAGAACTACTTTCTTTATTTCTAGAATCTACCAGAACTACTTTCTTCCTCACAGAATCTAGATCTATAATCTGATTTTGGGGTGAATTGTCCCTTCAATTCATTTGCTGATGAAGACCATGAGATATAACTGAAAGAAATCAAATCAGTGGACCTTAATTTACAAACTTTTGTCAAACTACTCATGTAGAAACTGACTTTGCCTTAATTTTGATAATAAGAAGTCTATACAGCATGTGTCACCTAGTCTGACTCATGCTGCTTGTGGAATAAGTTCATGTCAGTATGAAGGCCATGATGACGAGCGAGTGTGCGTGCGTGTGTGTGTGTGTGTGTGTGTGTGTGTGTGTGTGTGTGTGTGTGTGTGTGTGTGTTTCCTGCAACATTTCCTATGCCTCCCTGGCTGTCTGGCCTCTTGACTTCCCACCCAGTGGGGAGTATTTCATTAGCACCCAGTGAGAGGAGCAGAGAGTGAGGAACAGTACCTGACCCAACACTTGATGCTTCCAGGAAAAACATGGAGTCCTCTCTTGTCTTGCCTTGCTCACCAGCAGCTGTGAATATAACGGATGGTAGCGACTGTTTTCTGGGGTTATTAAGCAGCCCCTTACGATCTGCACACCCTGACACATTTGATCATCTAATGACACCTAATTATGTGACCGCCTAATGTTGGGTTTCTCCGAGGTCAGGTTGTCGCCATTTGCCGTGCTGAGAATGCTTTTTGGAAATACAGAGGTAATTATTGGCGAGAGCCGCTCTCTCATTAGAAACGCTGTGTATCTGAGCATTGCAGAGAGAGTGAGAACAAAATCTAATTATCGCCCTCTTCTCACCCACCCCTCTGCGACATCAATACTCCATTATAGCACCTTGTCCCCAGGGTGCAGACAAACTCTGACTCCTACACGTGTGCAGTGTGCATGTACACATATACACACAGCTACAATGTATAAAGTCATTAAAAATTGGGCGGTTTGTTACATTTACGTCAATACGATTAGGTGTGACACTTGTAAATATCTAGAATTTAAAGTTAGGTTCACTGTCATCATGTTTCTATATGTTTTTGGAGGTAGAACTTTTGGTAACACTGTTACCACTGTAAGAGGTGTGCACAAGACTGTTATTACACTGTCATAACCACAACATCATGAATGTTGTCAGTTATGTCATTTTTAATGCAAAGCTGACCTTGTTTGAGGTGTCTTTGTTATGACACCTTGCTATCAACCAAGACAAAAATGTCTTAAGTCGGCTAGTTGGGCGGCTAGCTCCATGGCTAACTGAATTAACTAGCTAATGCCAGCTACAGTTCAACAGATAGTGGTAACTATACTACTACTTTAGCAATAAACAAACTAGCTAATCGCTATCTATCCATCAGCTAACTCATAAAATGATCTCAGTATGGCACTTTGTCGTCAAACTGTCCCTATGCATATGCTGATGCATGAGACTGTCATCACACTGTCATAACCATGTCATGACACCTGTCATGAACATGAAGGAGTTTTTATGAATGTTAATGACTGTTGTTTTATGACTTAAGTGTCATTCAGTCAATGACGTCCTTTTTAATGTGAAGTTGACTTTGCTTGAGATGTCTTTGTTATGACAATTTCACATTAATGAAGCCAGACAGCCTGACAGGTTATATTGTCTCATCAACACCAAGTTGTCATAACAGAGATTTTTTTGTCTTAATATCAAGTGGTCATAACAAAGACTCTCAAACAATGTCAAATTTGCCTTAAAAATGACATCATTGACTGAGTGGCAATCAATGACAACAGTCATAAACATTCCTAAAGACATGTTCTGACAGGCGTCATGACCTGGCATGACCTGACAGTGTAATGACATTCTTATGCACACCCTTTTAAATAAAGTGCTATTTTTCAACAAAAAATTGTGTTAAATTATCAGGATTTACATGGTTTCCCATCCACAGTTGGTGTCTGAACTAAAGGGTTAGAGGGTTAGATCAGATTTTCAGTCAGATTTGGATCATGAGGGATTCTTGAGAAAAATAAATGTGAGAGGTGACAGTATTTCACATGACTTCACCAGGCCAGGTGGAGCTTGACATTTAACAGCAGTTCACTGTGATTGTTGCCTGTACTCACAATTTTTCAGAAATAATAAAAAACAGCCAGACAGAATTTGGAGGAGAGAAACTCTGTTAGACACTTGAGATGCAAGAATGATGGACTGCAGAGATCAATAAAGCTGATCTGTCGATTATTTTTATGTAGTACAACATTTTTTCAGTCAAATCATTAATTTACAGTATAGATCTTAAATGTCCTTGGTTTCTTCAAGAGAACTCATTGACTGCTTTATCTTGACCATCAAAACACCATCATCAATCAATCTCTCAGCTGCAGATTTCGATGGCTGAACATTGTGTCAGATTGTGTGCCGCTAACCTGCTGACATGTAGCGGGCAGCCAGAATGACAGTCAGCACCACCTCGGCTTTGAAGTGATTATCTTTGATCTCACAAACTTGTCTGGGAAAGCTAAATCCAGGCTTGTTTCTTCTACGGTAGGCTGATCCCGGCCTCGTGGCTCAAAGTGCTCAAGAGGCACGACTTCTGTTGTACAGTTCAAGACCCGTCTCTAGTGAAGGATTAGTGGTTGAGTGGTGACAGTGCCTTGTTTTGTACTATGTTGGTGTCTGCACAAAAGTTCACTCTTGAGCTTGGAAACAGATGTGTGACAAAAACAATCGCAACTCAAGGTGATGACCAATGCGAGTGAAAGCCTCCTACACAGAGCAGAACATTTTGTCAGTGATGAGGATGAAACAACAAATTGGCCAAAATGTGTAATGTTTCCATCCAAATGTATTGCAAATTTTGCCCGAATTTCAAATTAATCTGCAAAAGAAAATGCAGATGAATGCTTGTTTCCACACATTACCATAATGAAATAATTAGGGTTTAATTGGGTCATTGAGGTAAGCAGTTGGTACCACCAATTCTTCAGTCAGAAAAACATTATACTATTTCAGAAGAAGAGGGTGCAACAAGATGATGCAATTAAAGAATGCCAGTAGGACCTCACACAGTGAAAAACAATTTAAAAAACACAATGAAAATATGACATTTCTATTCGTCTAAAAATGCTAGATATGTGTTATAAATTTTGCTGAGTTTTGTACTTAAATTATCTCAAGTGTTTCCTAAAATTTTCAAAATCTATAATCTCATAATTAATTCTAGGAAACTGTCCATTTCCTGTTAACCTTTGCTAACACCCGATACGTTAGATACATCAGAAGAGTGAAGATGTAAGTCAGCGAACGTAACTAAGCGTAATGTGAATAAAACCTTAATACATCATCCATGAACATGATTTCTGCCCGAGTCATGTCAGATAGATTTTCATCAGCTATGGTGGTCGTTTGATAATGAAGATAACGACTCCCATGATCCCACCCCACTCCATGATGTCAGAAGTGTTAATCCCATGACTCATTTGATCTGTCTCTCCATTATAACTACGTAGTAAATTCCCACAAAGCTGCAAGTCATCGTGCCAATTTTTGAGGCTGGAGCATCAGACCGAGGAGCCAACTACAGACCAATTTCTATCTTACCTGTTTTCTCAAAGGTCTTTGAAAAAGTCACTGCAGAACAAGTTGACTACCTTTACAGCCAAAAACCTATCTGTCCTAAACAATTTGGATTAAGGCCAGGGTAGTCAATGGAATTGGCCAACTATTATCTCACTGAAAATGTCAACAGTTCCCTAGATAAGGGTAATGTTATTGAAACAGTGTTTTTAGACCTTCAAGGCTTTTCACATCACGAACCATGACATACTTCTGAACAAACTTAGGACCTAACTTTTCCAGAAAGGCAACAGGTTGGTTTGCATCATATCTTGAATGTAGAAAGCAAAGCGGTAGAATTAATGATAATTATTCAACTCCCCAATGTGCCAGAATGGGTGTTCCACAAGGTTCCATCCTGGGACCTCTGCTTTTTAGCTCGTACAGACAGACAGATGATTTACCATCATGCTGTAAATCATCTGTCATCTTTCTAGTTTGTATGCTGATGACGCAATCATTTATTTATCAGCTAAAACCCTTAAGCAGCAGCAGAGATTTTAACAAATGAAATGGAGGGTGTACCTCGGTGGCTCAAAAATAATCATCTAACCCTGGATCTTAATAAAACTGTCACTGTGTTTTTCCATGACAATGAAATCAATTTACAACCAAAACCAATCAAATCAAATGAGGAAATAATGGAATTCAGTGATTTTAAATTTTCAGGTAATTTTGGACACCTCAAATTTGACAAACGCGTTAAAAAATATGCAGTACAGTAAAGACAAAACTGAACTGTTTCAGAACAAGGCAGCTCAACTATTGTCTTATTGGCTATAGCCTCAAAGGAATTAAAATGATCCCTTTCATCAAAATTGATGAGGCTTTAAATTAGATACCTTGATATTCAGAAAGGGAGCTGCCTAATTGAAAATGGACATTGGACTTGTGCCGTCAAGGTCAGTATGATATGATATTAATTTTAGCGGTTGTTCAATATCATATTAAAGTTATGTGAGTGTGTATATGGCTTGGTATTAATCTGAATGTATTCTGTTTGTCTCATCTCTCATAGCAGTACTTACAGGTTGAAAGGTCACAAAGAAGCTGAAGTGCATCTGAAGATAAACTTCCAACCTGACGCTTATTGTTTTACCTCAGGCACTTTGTCAGCCCTCTAATGTCTGATGTTGAACTTGGAAGTGATAAGCGCAGCGTAAAGACTGCTGGAAGAAATGGAAACAAGTTGGGTTGGAGTCTGTATTGCTCTCCCACTCAGCACTCAAGTGGAACTACAGGAGGTGGGCGTTTTTTCTCCGACAAAGAGATGGAGAGAGAGAGAGTGACCGGGAGACGGGGAGACGGTGAAGAGGGAAGGTGGCAGACTCAGTGAGGCAGCAAGGGAAGGTAGAGTGATAATTCTGTGTCAGAGACGGCGCGTGGGGGAGAGAGAAAGGTTTGCGTAGGGAGGATATATTACATGCAGTTCCATTAGTGTGTGTAATGGTGCTGAAAGGCTGCGTCCTGGTGCTGTTGACCGTGATGATAGTAGGAGTTGAATTAAACAGTTCCTGTCAGGCAGCGCTGGCCATGCACTGGCCTATCAAAGACAACTCCTCTTGTACAGAAAATATCACAAGGCGTCAAACCAAGTGAAGCTTTGTTTTGGTTTACCGATGGACTGTATGCTCAGCATGAGACGAACTCAGTAATGATGACGCATGGTAATTGCCTCTGTAGGGTGTACAAATTTACACTCAGCGCCGTGTGGGCACAAGTAATTGCATTTCACATTACTACCTCAATAATAGTGATAATGTAATAATTGTTATATAATGTCATACAGGTCACAGAACATGAGAAGCTGTTGAAGTTGGGAACTTATGAATAATGTGATGAGTTTCTTTTTTATATAAATATTATACAGTATTTAACTTTTAATAACTTTAAATAAACACACACTTTCAGTTGGATACTTCGCCAAGTGTTGTACTCATGGACAGTATAAGAGTGGACGTAGCCCAGGTGATGTCACCCATTTGTGGACTACCATTTTGAAGCCTTTTGGCATTATGACTGTTGCCATCTTGTTTTTTTCAGCCACAAGTGACCATATTTGGATGAGAGGGTCGGCATGGTAGCAACTTGTCAATCATGTGGTAGTTAAGCTCTGAAGGATACCCTGTTTTATTGCCTCTAAATGGGACCATAATTTACAAAATCATCATGATGTATTGAAGAAGACTTGAAACTAATGAGTAAGACCATAAATTCATTAGGTACATTTCCCTGAAGTAAAAAAACAAACAAAACCAAAATCAAGTGAGCAGTAATTTTCTCATATACGTACATATAATGGGACCTGTTTTTGCAACCAGAGGTGTCAGCCCATGATGGCCATTAGAAAGAATGCAGGGTTAAGGCACTTCCGCATTGGCTTCACTTTTCTGATCAGACGTCACGTTTTTTGCGTGCACACATTCATTATTTTAAATGGAGACGCATCAAATAGACTCAAAATCACAAATCAGAGCGATGAAAGATTTCTCAACTTTTTTTCAAATGCATCAAGCACACAGCTGCACATGACAATCATTAACCTTTTAGCTCTACAGGACTTGCGTCACCCTTTCTGTCCAAGGATGTCGCAACATCTGGTTGAAAGATCAGCCAAGCTGAACATGGAATAACAGCTAATTATAATTAAACAGTAAATGTTTCCACTGTTTGCACGCGGTGTATTTGGTATGTCTAATATCCCTCAGCTCTTTTGCAGTGCTCGACCCATTTCAATTGTATTTTCAATTCAAACACAACTCTTTGTGTCTTGATTTCATTTGATTGTTTCCCCCTTGCTTTCAGATATGGATGGGTCAACAGGAACGGACTGGGGGGGGGGTAGCACCACTCCCTGTATCTCCCAGATGGGTAGCCTGTTGACGATTTTGGGACTGTGTAACCCCCAGTCAAATGGGCTCTTCCAGCATCAAGTGGGGGATAGCCAGTTGGTCAATGTTTTTCCATTGCTGGTGGTGGCCTGGTGTCCCTGGTGGGTTGGCCTATCTGGCATATACCAGAATTACCAGATTCCCAGTTCCAGCCTGCCTATCTGTCTATTTTATATAAAACTGATACAAACATTGCAAGACATGGATTGATTCTTGTAGCACGCAGTAGGCCTACTTAGGAGTAGTTGTTGTGAATCAAGTTGTACAAAAGATCAAGAAACAGACAAAACATAAGCTTGACACTATTTCCTCAATCGGACTGAAATCATTCTGATTAAAAAGTGATCTGACGGCTTGTTTGTTTACATGTCCCAAAGCATTAATCGGAAGATAACTTTTTTCTGCCCGCTGTGAAGTCTTGAAGCACTGATTGACTGGCCAGAGACCAGATGAGGACGGTTTTCAGCATGATGGGCCAGTGACCGGCCGGTCAGCGTCACATAGCTGATTCCAGTCGTATTCACACATTCTTCACGATGGTCACTTCATGCCCGCAGCAGACACAGTGACAGTAACATAACACTCACAGCTCCACAGCTACACGCACACAGACACATGCTTGCATGAAGTCTGTGTTGGTGATAGATTCCAAGTAAAAAGATAAAGAGAAGACAGACAGTCTACAAGGAGATGCAGTAGCTGAACAGCTGACGATGTCGTAGAACTTTCTCGCTCTTCAGGCCAAGGTTAGCCAGCAGCAGACTGCTGTTTGCAGAGGGACAGTTAAAATCTCATTTCCTGTTCTAACAGAAGAATAAACAACCTGTGCTGATGCGTGTCCTCAAACATTTTCTCATCCGGACTTGTTTAACTTCTGCTTCTGTTTTTGCAAAGCTTTACTGCAGGCACC
>JAJHUR010120181.1:2106-19843 GCA_027495735.1 Lutjanus campechanus
GGAAAAGAGACAGCACACGTACACACACACACACACACACACACACACACACACACACACACACACACGTGATGATAAAGGGAAAATGAAGTGAGAGTATTTCTGTTTCTGTGTGTGTGGAAAGTAAATCCAGCTGAAGTGGGACTCACACTGTAAACAGACAGAGAACAGTGACATCCATCATCAGAGTCGACTCTCCTCCTCCTCCTCCTCCTCCTCCTCTTCCTCTCTTTGTCGATTAATTTGTAGATTATTTTCTCAATTAATCGATTAATTAATCTTGTCCAAACATGTTTGGACCTATTTTACACCTGACAAGATTCAAACCCAACATTCATTCCATCTAATTTAGATAAAACCTTCTGCACGTTTATTTTATCCAAAATAAAATCATCAGGTTGCTCCATTAATTCGGCCAACGTAAGTTTTTAAATGGAGAATAAATTAGAGCTCCTCTGCTGAGTCATCATAAGAAGGCTAACTAGGCTAATTAACTTTTAGCTAACTCAAAAATAACATTGTTAACTTTTTAGCTAATGATAGCTAGCAAACAATCAATGTTTCCCAAAGTTCAAGATGAAACCAGAAAATATTCACATTAAAGAAGTTAATAAGTTTTTTTCCTGACTGATTTAATAATTGATTATTCTATTAATCCTTGTAGCTCTAGTTTTAACGCACACGCACTGGCCAATCAGAAGAGAGGACTCACAGTTATAGTTTGTGTTGTCTGGCTTCAGTCTCCACCATCACTGTGAAAGTTTTCTTTTCTCTCCTGGTTTAAACCTTAAATCCCTCGTTTTGTGCTGCAGGAGAAAGAAACGGCTGATTGTAGGCAGGCGCAGTCAATTTGAAGTTAATTTGAGATTTATAGATCACAGGTGTAAGTTAAATCTTTTTTAATGCTCAGTGTCTTTAATGAATCAAACTTAAGCGCACTGTCGAAAACGTTCTAAGTACAAATGTAAGAACATTTTTATAAATGAGGCCTCAGATCTGCGTCTCTTTTCTCTTTTCTCTTCTTTCTAACATGAGTTTCTACTCGTGCATGAATTTCTGTGCTGCATAGGTGCACTGGAGTGTGTGTCTCTCCATCGCTGTGTGTACTTAGAAAGTTTGCTCTTAATTGTGTCTGTGCGTCGCTGTGTAACAGTGTGTGTAGAGTGGATATTTCTGTGTGTGTGTAAGTTAGTTAGGGAGTAAAGATGATGGATTGCAGCTGCAGAGCCGCCTCTGTTTGGAGAGAAGAAACTAAACCAGCATGTTCAGTTTAATGAGAGAGAGAGAGTGAGAGTGTGTGTGTGTGAGAGAAAGAGTTTAAAACAGGGAATTGCAAAGAGAAAATGAGGAGGAAAGAAGAAAGTCACTAAAAGAGGGAATGAGATGTGAAACTGTCAGTGAAGTAAAGTGAAAGAGGAGGAGGAGGAGGACATGATGAAGAAAAAGAAGGAAGGTGACATAACGTTTGCTAGTTTGTATTCTAAGATCATTTTAGAAAAGACAGTAAAATGCTAAGAATTTTGACTTATTGTGTAAATGTGTTCATATAAGTGAAGTGAATCAAAGCTAGAAAAGCTAAAAGTTAAAACATTAAATTGCTTGCTAGCTAACGTCAGCTATAAAGTTTAAACATCATGTTGTTTTGTAGCTAAGATGAGCTATAAAGTTAACCAGAAGTGACACTGTTTGTCACATGCATTTCTTTCATCTCTTTGTTTTTATTTTAACAGTGAAAACACTTTTTAAATATTAACATACAGAAATTTTACTGAAATCAAGATGTGCACTAAAACGGGACATTTCAGAGCGTTTTCCTGCTCAACAAACTGAAATAAAGCCTCAAACACATTCCTGTGATTTATTGACTAACATGTTGATATTGATCGATTTAGGGTTTGATAAGAAATCGCTGATGTGTAGTTTTAGTTTTGTTTCGCTGTTTTCAATTGGTTTCATTTATTCTTCAGTGTCATTTGATGCAGGATGTTTCATGTAAAGTCCCTCCTCCTCCTCCTCCTCCTCCTCCTCCTCCTCCTCACTGTACAGATCTGCACACAGGAGAGGAAACCTAAAGCCAGAGAGCACAGGAGGTGTGTATGTTTACGTGTGTGTATGTTTACGTGTGTGTGTGTGATATGGATTTTTCCAGAAGCCTGTAGTATTGCAGCAGCTGCAGGGTTGGAACAAGGTGCATCATCCTCCTCTGATGCATTTAATCCATGAGTGAGTGTGGGCGAGATGCAGAGAACAAAAACCACACGCAGCTCTGCACAGGTCAGAATCTAACAAACACTGTAAAACCCCAAAACCGGCTGAAAACACAGTGATGTGTTTACAGTGTAAAAACTTTTGCTGTTTCAGGGTGAAACAATCAATCGATCTGGATCAATTTAATGATCAGTGGTACAATCGCATAGAAGCAAAGTGAAACCATCCTCTTTAGGATAATATGCCTTTATTTTGAAATTCCTGTGGCATTCAAACAGTGCAGAGAGGCAAAAAACAAAAACCAACGATATTTACTCCTGATGAAATTCTGTCCCAAACTGATTTAAACCCGACCCACGTTAGAATATTTCAGCCCGAACCCGATTATAACCCAGCGTGTTTCCTCACAAGCAAGTCTGCAACAGATACAACACGCACGATACAAAATAATAAATAATTAGACCAAACAAAAATAATGAAAAAATACAGCCCAAACCCAACTCGAGTCTGTGAAATATCTGAGAAAAAGGCCCAACCCGCAACACGAGGGCTGCACCTAACGATTATTTTTTAAACGATTAATCTATCAGTTATTTTTTGGCCTAATCTATCTCTTAATCTACTTTCCCATCAGCCTCAGCTGTACTTTGTGTTCACTGTTAATTAAAAAATGTTAATTAATTCACTTTGTTTGGTCACTTTCCTCTCTGTTACTTTATCTTTTCTTTTTCTCTTGTTTGGTCTCTTTTCTGATCTACTTTATGAGCTCAGAGTAATTTATATTTTCTTCTTAATAAATATTATAATTCTGTCTGTTGTGTGACCGTCTGCTGCTGTCGTATGTAAATCTGATCATTAAAGTTTAGACGGTGACTCCAGCAAACTCTAACAAACTCTGCAGACAGTCAGACGCTTTGTTTGCTGAAATGTAAAACTTATTCTGTGTGTGAAAGATGCATTTACAATGAAGCTGCAATGATTAATCAAATAATAGATTATTAAATTAATCACCAACTATTTTTATAATCGATTAATCGGTAAAAGTCAAAATTATCTGATTTTAGCTTCTTAAATGTGAATATTTTCTCGTTTCTGATTGAAATGTTTCAGGATTTTAGGGACCAAAAAGGAAAGACTTGCTAACTAATGTTTGCTAAAAAGTTAACCAGAACTTTTACCTTTTGCCAACTAACATGAGCTCGAAGGTGAACAAAAACATTATTTTTGAGCTAGCTAAAGTTAGTTAGCCTAGTTAGCCTTCTCATGATGAAGCTCTAATTTCTTCTCCATTAAAACTTATTTTGGCCGAATTAATGGAACAACTCGATCATTTTGCTCAGTTGTCTCATAAAAGCAGCCATTTAAGTTTTCAAAAATGAAATAAAAAGATAAAATAAATGTGCAGAAGGTTTAAATCAGATGGAATGAATGTCGGGTTTCAGTCGGTCCGTGTGCTCCACATGTTTGAAACTTTTTTTCACTGTGACAGAATTAATTAATAAAATGGGAGCAGCCCTGCCTGACTCATAAACTGTTTTAACACACACACACACACACACACACACATTTGTTAAAGCTGTGTGTACATAAATAAGTGTGTGTATCTGTGAGAGACTGACAATCCCCTGTTGGGATTGGCTGAGAGGCTGCTGATGCATTATGGGAACAAAGTGACCAACAGTGAGGTGATTAGCCCGGAGGTGCCACGGTAATGAGGGTGTGTGTGTGTGTGTGTGTGTGTTTGTGTGTGTGTAGACGACAGGTGGTCACTCAGTAAACAGGTGTTCATCTGCATACTAGTCAACCTGGTTAAGCTGAGGGAGTGTGTGTGTGTGGTGTGTGTGTGTGTGTGTGTGTGTGAGTCACCTGTCTCTGTATCAGCGCCAGCGTCTGCTGTCCCTCCACCATCAGTCTCGCCACAGTTTTTGGATCCTGTACTGTCCTGTTGGCCCTGAAGGCATCACGCACCCTCCGCAGTGCATAGGTCCTGCAACACACACACACACACACAGTCAGTCTTGTTTACAGGGGAAAAAAAACAAACAGGAGTAAAGAAAAACAGACAGAAGATAATAAAAATATCAAATATGTGCAGTGGAGACAGAAAATAAAAAATCCTCTGAGGGGTTCATAAAAACAAACAACTGAACACACAAACACAAAACTGAAACATCAGAGGTGGGACGGAAAAAAAGACAAATTAGTGCAGATGAGATCAAAACAAAGCTCAAGGCAGCGCTGAGAAATAAACAACAACAACAACAACAACAACAACAGACGAGGTGGAGACGCTTCAAACTGCAACAAGTCGAGTCACTCGTGTCTCTGAACGAGACGTTACAGTGGTCATGTTGTGCTTTATTTAGCTTTTTTCACGCTAAAACGTCTGCAAAGACCAAAGTAGGGCTGAAAATTTGTTTTAATATTTATCAATAGTAATAGTAATTTTCAAAGTTGATTAATCAATCGATTATTTTCTGGATGAACTGATTTATAGTTGTTTGAAAATGGTAAAAAATGTCAGTCAGTGTTTCCCAAAGTCCAAGATGACTCGATGACTTTGTCTCGTTTTACTCCCAACTCAAAGATATTCAGTTTACTGTCAGAGAGGAGCAAAGAAACCAGGAAATATTCACATTTACAGTAAGAAGCTGAAATCAGAGAATTTGGACTCTAAAAACTACAGTTCCCATGAGCACCAGTGATGGTTGCTATGGAGATGAAGCCAGTAAGAATCAGAGAGTCAACTTCTCTAAACTGCTGAATGTTTTGTCTTTCTTTCTTCTTCAGCTTCAGATTACTGCAGAGACACGTCGGCATGTGAAGCTCTCCGATCGGAGGTTCCTGCACCGAAATGCACCTTGGGAATTGTAGTTGACTTCTCTCTCTCGGTTACTATGTACAGCAGCCTCGTACCTTTGACTTTTTTAAATTCATTTTTTAAATTCATGTCCATCCAAGAGAAAACTGTGACTTGGCCAACGTCGTGTTCCTGCAGGAACCCTGGACGCTTTAAAGAACCTCACACTTCACTACAACGTGTGATTTAATCTGAATTAATCAAACTGACCCCATAATTACTGCAGCACGTCAGCCTGGGAGCACTATCCCTCTGCGGTGCAGTGTTGTCTCTACATGCTGAGGTAACCAACAGCAGGGTTTTAAGTAACTAAGTACAAATACTTTGCTACTGTACTGAAGCAGATTTTTTAGTTATCTTGAGTATATCTGGTTCCTACAACATCATAATGCTTATCACAGGGGGATATCATCAAAAAGAACTAAAGAGCCGCAGAAACTGAAAGAATATCCTCACAGACATGTTTGAATGAACTGAAACAGGAAACAATGACATCATCATCATCATCATCATTATTCCTGTCGCTGGAACAACCAGACGTTCTTCTCACTAAAGTTACTGTAAGTTTAGACTCTCAGCTTTAAGCTCGCGGGCAGGAAGCCAGCAGACGAAGCGGTTGGAGCTGCTGTGTGGTCGGAGGTGGAGGTCAGCGGGACGCCGCGATACGCTTCTCTGACCAGCGCTGATTTGATTTCCTGCAGCTCCGCACCACAAAACACAAGCGCAGAGCGAGAGCTGCAGAAGAGCCGGAGCGATCAATAAACCAATGGTCACTGAGAGAGTGTGTGTATCTACAGGAGAACTCTAATGATGAATGTGTGTGTGTGTGTGTGTGTGTGTGTTCTTTGATATTCTTGTTCAAAGCCTGAATTAGTTCGTCTTTTTTCTCTGAAACTTCATCATGTTCAGATCCGGAGTCACTTTCATGAGTTCAGCAGATAAATTATCAACTCATCAACTCATCAAAACTGTTCCTCCTTTAGAGGGCTGCAACTAATGATTACTTTCTCTGTAATCTGTTGATTATTTTCTTGATTAAATGATCAATTAATCCTGTCAATCTTTGAAAAACAATAATATAACTTTCTGTCAACTTTTTAGCGAATATTAGTTAGCAAACATTGTCACTTTTGGTTAACTTTTTAACGTTAGCTGGCAAACAATAGAACATTTTGTGAGCTCAGAGTGCGCGTTATAAACTTTTGGGATTAAAAAGATCTATTTTCAATTCAGCCCGTCTGCAGCAGCGACCCACGAAGAAATCATTGACCCACGGACCCTCCAGACGAGAGCTCAGTGTTTGTTATTTAAACTTTTGGGATTAAAAAGTGGATTTATCTGCACGTTCGCTTGTGCAGCAGCGACCACGGAGCAGCCAACCACGCGGTTTACAGTAAGATAATTAGCCTGTCTGTCCATGTTGACTGCTGACTGGAAGAGAAATGTGTTTGAAAGTCACGGAGTGAGACGAAAGACAGGAGGGATGTAAAGGAAAGAATTGACTTCTGATGAGACATTTTTGGCTGTGCTGAGTCAAACCATGTCACGCTGATTTGTATTTCCTTTACCACTTATATCACACTGAGCTGCACCTGAGATGGACCGACTCTGGAGCGGGGACAAAGTGAGCCCGACTCGCCTCCAAACTGGGATGAACCTTTTTTTCTCCCCCTCGAACAAGTGCTCATATTTGCAAAAAGTCTCTTTATGTTCAGCTCTCACTACATCTGCTTCAAACTGAATCTCTGCTTTTAAATCTAGTTTCTCTCCTTTGTCGACGTTTGTACTCTCAGGTATTTGCTTTATTACACACAGCTGATGTCAGTCAGTGCTCAAGTTAACTTTCAAAGAAATTTGCATTCTTCAACTGTTGATGTTGAACTAGAGTGGAAATGAGCATGAAGTCTCCCTCATATATATTTTTAGTGTGCAGTGTGAATTGTTTTCCTTCCTCCAGCAGGCAGGTTCTGAGAGCAGCAGCTGGTGTAAAATCTAAACGTGGGAGTCAGAAATCTGCCATGTTGGACCTCAGTAACCTCAAACACACAGACAGCAGTGGACACGCTCTCCAGGTTCAGTTTTTGTTTCAGCTTCAGGCCACGTTGAGTCCACAATAATAAATGACGCACGAGAAAGTAAATGAAACCAGACAAATTAGAAAGTATTTTCTGGCAGGAGCTGCTGAAGTGAAAATGATTATTGGTTTAATTTTCAGCTTTTTCTCCGTCGACTCGGGCCTCATTACAGCTGGCAGCTCCTCTGATGTGGGGGGGAAACTACAACATCGACCTTGGGAAGTTACGGCGGTGCCCGGCAAAGCAATTCATCTTCCCCCGTCTGTCTCTGTGTCTCCAGCTCATTTAGGATTTAAGACGGAACCAATAAAACTGTGATGGATCTGATTTACATGCTGTGGTTAAACACCGGCAGCGTCGCAAGGACGTGACGGAGGAGTGACGAGGAAACGGGCTGGTCTGAAGGTGAGACGGAGGGAGGCACGGTGGACGGATGGAGCAGGAAGGGAAGAAAAAACACTTGATGGAAAGAAAGAAAAGATGGAGGACGGAAGAATTACAAAGGATTTGGAAGAAGGAGGCAAATAGAAGGAGGGAATAAAGTGAGACGAAAAGGATGAAAAAAGGGGAGGGAGGAAGGAAGAATGGTAAGAAGGAAGGAGAGGAGAAAGAAGGAAAAAATAAGAAAGAAAATAATCATGTTTTAATGCTGAAGACAAGAAAGAAATATGGAAACCCACAAAAAGAAAAAATATCCCCAAGGTAAATCATAATTTCATAATTTTGAGTTTCTATCTCATAATTAAGTTTTTATTATGAGATAAAAAGTCGAAATTACGAAAAATCGTGAAACATAAAGTCGAAATTCCAAGAAACAAGATAAAACGTCAAAATTATGAGATAAAATGGTAGATTAATTGATCATCAATCTATTATTGTTATCATCTCTACTTTAAACCAATCACAACTGTCTTGGGCGGAGCCAAGCCCAGGATGCAACAACGGTGCACAACAGTGTCGGAGAGGAAACTTGTTTTGGTGGAATATTTGCACGCGGGGAGGTGAGCGCTGGAATTAAAATGGCTAAAAACTTCACAAAAGAAAAGCTAACAACTGGTTAGCTTGTTTACGTCCGGAGGTTTGTGTAACTGTTCATTTTCAGCGTGCGGGTTACGAACTTTGAGGCTGTTATTTGCTGTTTCACGTACAGTAGGGACTTTGAAAACGGTAACACGTAGACAGCGTAATGAAACAGTCGAGTATATGATGATGTGCTCTGGATAAAGTGGAAATGTTGTAAACGAGGAGCGAAATAAATAAATAAATGAAGGACAAAAGTGATGAAGAACGTGAAGAAAGTAGAACAGACGGCTGCAAACAAGGACAGGAATCAAAGTGTGCATAAAAATGAGGCGGCATGAAGAGAAGGAGGAGTGATTTTGTGAAAGAGAAAAAGGTGATTTCTGAGCAGCTGGAGGAGAAACAGTAAACTCAGTTTGTCATTCAAACGTCCGGCTCTTTTTTTTTTTCTCTCCTCGGTCTGAAGCTCAGCGGGGCCGAAGACGAGGCCTTCAGGCTCCTCCATCAAACTGATTCACACAAACCCCTCAGCTAATGGACTCAGCATAATGAGCCCCGCCGCTAATGAGCAAAACAAAAAGACGGAGGGAGAAAAAAGAACAACAAAGAGATTAGAAAAAAAAGAGAGAGAGAGAGGAAATGATCAACAGGCAGCGAGGAGATGACCGTCCAGCGGCTCAATGTCTCCTCTGGACAGGAAGTCACACACGATGACACGATGACGGCGGAGGTTTCACAAAGTCAGATTTTATTTTAAATGTTTTAAACAGGACGGAAAGTCAGCAGGCGACACAACGAGAGGGTTCACCTCAATGTAAGGAATCAATCGATTAGTTGTTTGGTTCATAAAGTGTCTGAAAAATATTGATCAGAGTAAAAGATGGTGTCCTCAAATGTCTTGTTTTGTCCACGTCTCAAAAATATTATAGTGAACAAAGTCACTTGTTTTATCGTTTTACCTAAGAGAGCAAACAAAGTGTTTCGGTGGCAGACAACGTAACTTTTTAACTGTTTAGCTCATGTTAGCTAGCAAGCAATGGAATGTTTTGACTTTGATCAATCGATTATCAAACTAGTTGGTGATAAATTTAATAAATGGTTAAAAATCTCCTGTCATCAGTCAGATCTGTGTTTTTCCTGCTACGTCGGGTCAAAGAGTCACGATGAAGCACATTTATTCTTTAAATTGATTTCTGTTTGGCTTCAGTGACAAACAGTGTTTTACACCTGTTAAGATCATTTACAGTATATCGAGATGTTCTGTGTGTAAATTATTATGTTTTAAACTTTGAATATTTTTTTATTTGTGCGTCTCGTCACTGAAACTTCAGAGGGAATTCTGTCGTATGATGTTTGGAAGATGAGACGGAGGAGAAATAGAGGAGATTTCCACCATCATTTATTAAACCAGAAGCTTTTGTCGTGTTGTGATGAGCTGACAGCTTCTCACACACACACACACACACACACACACACACACACACACACACACACACAGAGTCGGATGATGACATTGTGTTTGACAGAATCCACCGGGGAGAGTTATTTTGAATAGAGAGAAAGAAAAAGAGACATAAGGAGGACACAGAGGAGAGAGGAGGACAGATGGAGAGACATCGATGACACGCCAGGAAAGAAAAGACAGAGAGACAGAATTTGACTCAGCTCACATAAAAGACAAAAACACTGAATCAGTTTGTTATTTGATGTTGTTTTGTTGCTGTTCCTACGCAGAGAAATGACCTACTTCTGACAGTCTTCCTCTTCCATCTACACTCCCTCCTCATCCTCAGCTCTTCCTCCATCCTTCCCTCTCGGCCCGTTTCTAAACACACCTGACAGGTTGAGGCTCTGCGGGGTGTTTCCTGATTTAAAAAGGTGAGTTTGAGGCAACACACTGACGGGAACATTTTAAATATTTAGACTGAAGAAACATATTTACACTAAATTTTTCTTTTTGCTCACACAGTCACAATCACAAGGCGAACATGTTGATATTAATTAGGTATAATGTTTATGTCTTAGTTCGTTTGGGTCTTAAACACAAATATTTTCTGGTCTGATCAAAACTTTTTACCATTTTAGGGACCAAGACAACAATAAAACATTACATCGCTTGCTAGCTAACGTGAGCTAAAATGTTTACAAAAAGTTACACTGTCTGCAAGCTAACTTTAGCTAAAAAGTTAATAAATCATTACATTGTTTGCCTGCTAACATTAGCCAAAATGTTAACAAAAATGGCACTGTTGGCTAGCTAATGTTAGCTTAAAAGTTCAATAGAAAAAGAAGAAGAAGAAAAAAGAAAAATAATTAAATGAAATAAAAAATGAATGTGCAGAAGGTTTTATCTACATTAGATGGAATAAATATTGGGACCAATTTTTCAAAGAAAATAATCAGCAGATTAATCAGCATTGAAAACTAATCGCGTACATTCCTTATCGTCATCTGCCGTCCTTTAACAGGTCATAATTAAAACCTCAACGCACTAACAGAACAAAACAGGATGAAACAAACCAGATAAAGAAATCAAACACACCAATATTTCAGCCCTCAACACACCTGAGTGAACATTTACAGCTGACAGATGGTAAAAACAATCAACTGATTCTCTCCAGGACTCATTTCAGGTTCAGTCGATAATAAAACAGGAAAAACAACAGTAATGCAGAGCTCAGTACCAAAAATAAATAAATAAATCTCTAATTAAATAAATAAGACGGCAAATAAATAAGGAGCCTTTGGGATGTTACTTCAAACAGTAGAGCTGCATTCAGGAACATCTGAAGAAAGAAATCTGAACTTGTTCCAAGGTCCTGTAAACACCCTCCGTTTATTGATAAATACTTAAAAAAACAAACATTTTTTCCTCACATTTTCCACACAGACTATAAAAAATGATTGGTCAGGCCCTCACACCTCTGCACGAGCCGGGGCGTCCGGCAAATAGGACTGAAGCGCACATGGCCAAAAATGACCACAAACTTCCTGTTGGGTTTGGGTCCAAGAGACTTTTTTGTGATAAATGTGTGCTCTGATTTTTGTGCATGTTGGTGAAACATGCAGTTGGGCTGCTGTGTATTTTGACCCGCCCATCGACATTTCTGAGTAGGTTTAAGCTCCCAAAATGTGATTTATCTGGAGGAATAATAGCAAAGAAAAATTGTGAAAAATAAGAAAAAAATTCCTTCTGTGTAAGTAGGCTCCTCCCAAAAAGTTGTTTCCTCTCTTGCCTGCCTCTATGATACTTTTAATTTACTGTTTTCTACATTTTCTCGTGCTGAAATAACACATTTTGCATGTTCAAAACCCCCCAAACTGGCTGGATTATGTGTTTAAATTACATTTCAGTGCTTCCTGTTTCCATCAGTTGCAGCAGGGATCTAATTTTCCTGCACAGAATCATGAATGTTTCATCTGACTCCTGTTTGTTTCCACGTTTTCAGCCACCTTTTCCTCGCAGGAAGAGGAGCTATGAGCGGCTGCATCAGCTGTTATTGTAGTCGGAGTGAGAGCAGGAGACGACTAAATACAGCCTGCAGCGACGTCTGGCATATTCAGGTCACTCCACAACAATCCAGCAACTGTTTGTCTCACCAACACAAACTGGAGCCGGTGAAGGGAAACCCACAGCTGGATTAAAACGCTCCGCTTGGACTGTTCCCTTCATTCTTAAAAAGATATTTGACATTCTGGACAGAAAGACAAGAACAATTTATCGCCAGTTTCCTCCAAAATACATGCAGAGGAGTTAGAGCTGCGACAATTAATCAATTAGCTGTCAACTGATATATTAATCTCCAACTGTTCTGATCACTGATTAATCAGTTTGGGTCTTTTTTTAAAGAAAAAATTCTCTGATTTCAGGTTTCTTTACTCCTCTCTGACAGTAAACTGAATATTTTGGGGTTTGTGGACAAAACAAGACATAAGTTAGCTAAAAGGTTAACAAAGTATTAATCCGTTTGTTTGTCTGTCTGTTTAGTTTAGCTAAAGTTAAAAGAGATAACTAAGATAGTTAAAAGATTAGCTAACATTTAACAAAAACTTACATTGTTTGCAGGCTAGTCTTACCTAAAAAGTTAACATTACATTCCTTGCTATCTAAGATAGGCAAAAAGTTAAAGTATAAAGTTATAGTTTGCAAGCTAATATTAGAAAAAAAAAGTTTAAAAAACATTACCTTGTTGCTATTTTAGGTTAGTTAAAAAGATAAAATATTACATTATTTGCAAGCCAACATGAGCTAAAAGTTCATCAAAAGTTATAGTTTGCCAGCTAGCAACAGTTAAAAAGCTAATAAAAAGTGTTACTGTTTGCTAACTAATGTTAGCTACAAGGTTAACAAGAACATTATTTTTGAGCTAGCTAAAAAGTTAGTTAGCGTGGTTAGCCTTCTCATGATGACTCAGCAGAGAAGCTCTAATTTCTTCTGCACTGAAAACCTAAAGATGAGCAGTACGGACGTATTTTATGTTTTTATTCAGTTGTTTTTCACATTTGATAACTGGTCACCATTCACTTCCATTGTTTGGAAGTGTCATTTTTGGGTGAACTATCCCTTTAATATAATTTTAAATGGGTGAGTTCTATTAAAATTCATACCTGTACAGTTGTGATGAACGTGAATATTGATCAGAACCAGGCTGTGAAGTTGAATATTTTAACCCTCTGTGGGGAGTTACTGTCTGCTGGAGGCTGCCTCGAGTGGACATTCAGGGAACTGCAGGTTTTGAACTTGAACCCTGGAGGATGTTTTGTAGTTGCACATTAATTCAAACATATAAAATTAAATTAAGTATGAATTCATTGTAAAATACACCCGTTTCTTTTCTTTCTCAGGAATAATCTAACAAGACATGATTTTGTGTTCATATAACAGATGTTAATAACTTTTCAGGACATCTTAGCCAATAAATAAAGAGCTTTTCCTTTCAGACGTGTGTTTTGAGGTTGGTGAGGTGGAGGACTGAACCAGCCGGCCGTCTCTGGGCAGGCGGCTGGAATTTATTTTATTTGGACCAGCAGCAGCAGCGGGAGGAGGCCATCTCTCATCTGGCCGCTCAATAATTCAACACAGCGGCGGTCCGCATGAAGGCTGGCGGGGAGCAGCGGCTCTCTGATGTCCGTGCAGAGAGAGCCGTGCGCCATGACAGTCGAAGACGCTGTCCCGAACTCACCCCAACCACACACACAGAAATACAGCACGCCGAAGACGAGCCCGCTGCTGCAGGACCACTGATGAAGAGGAGTCAAAGAAGACAGGAGATGAAGACGAGCCTGAGGTGGACAGGTTCCACATCAGAGCAGAACTGCAGAGTTTTAAAAGCTCTGAAGACTGTCAGCAGAACCCAGAGGCTCCTCAAATACAACCAGAACCAACTGACAAGACTGAAACCCAACATTTACTCCATCTAATTTACATAAAACATTCTGCACGTTTATTTTATCTTCTTTTTTTATTTCATTTGATTATTTTTCTTTATTTTGAAAACTTAAAAGGCTGCCTTTATGACATGATTGATCACAAATAATGCTTATGTTAACTTTTTAGCTAATGTTGAGTAAAATTCTCCAGTAATTCAGCCAAAATAACATTTTAATGGAGAAGCTAAAAAGTTAAACACACTATTTTTAGCTAGCTAAACGGTTAGCTAGCCTAGTTAGCCTTCTCATGATGACTCAGCAGAGAAGCTCTAATTTCTTACAAACGTCCATGTGCTCCACGTGTTTGGACCTATTTTTCAAAGACTGTTACAGGATTAATTATAGATTAATTGAGAAAATAACTGATAGACAACAACAATCATTGTTAGCTGCAGCCCGAATCATGATGTGATTCATTCAGCATTAGGGAAAAGTTGATTTGTCAGTAAAAAGAAAAGCTCCGTCATCCCTTCACCTCACAACAATATCAATATCTGATGTTCAGAGACGAATATTCATCCATCAAACTCTGTAAAATTATGGATCTAAAATTTAAAAAGAGAAAACTCCTCCAGCTTCACTGCAGGGACGGTAATAAATGCAGAAATTTGAAAATGCAGGTCGATATCAACACGATTTGAGACATGATATAAAAAATTAAACAGCTTTAATTCAATATTAATCCAATCAGAGTGTGAAGCTCCTCAGACTGTGCGATCTGTGAACAGGACGGACTGATGTGTCACAGTCAGTTAGTCCGAACACACTGAAGCCTGATGGGAGCTGAGCAGCAGGAGGCCGACGCACTAATCAGATCAGCGGTCAGGAACAAACTGGGCCACGACTCGGGCCGTGAACCACGTCTGCTGAGTTTACCTGTGACCCGTGTGTCCGACACGCCGCTGCACACTGACACGCGCCGCGAACCTTCAAAATAAAATACACGTCTGTGCAGTCAGTCAGTAGAGAATAAGAGCACAAACTGCATCCTCCAAAAGGGACGAAACGTTGAATCAACATCTACTGATCTGGAGCTGCAATGATTAATCTATTTGTTGATTGGCAAAATATTAATCAGCAACCTTTTTTTTTTTTAAAAAAAAAAAGGTGAATACTCTTCTCTGCGTTCAAACCGTTTAGCACCCATGTAGTTTGGCTCAAGTTTAGTCAGCGTTTGAAATTCATCTGCTAGTCAGTTTGTAACCATAGCAACATTAAAGAGCACCGCTACAGCTGATTGGTTCAGTTTTTCCTACACGAGGACGTCCTAACCTGCCCCAACGGGCTGAAAAATCTCTAAAACAAGTTTCACCTTCACCTTGGGATATGACCTTGGGCTTTGAAAAACTGTGACGCACATTTTTCACTATTTTCTGACATTTCATAGGCGTTTCAGACCTTGATGATTAACTAAAGCCTTTGTTGTTATTTGATAACTGCTAATAAATAAAATATTTTATAGGGGGGAAAGTAAAAATTGGCTTTAAACAAGTAGATTTCTGACACACCTGCCTGGTCGTACAAGTAAAAACAATAACCATGTAATCAGGTTATTAATTTGAAAACGTAATTAGTTGGATGTCTAGTTACCACCAAAAGTAGCCCAACACTGGTAATAACAAGGATTAACAAGAATTTTCTGAATATAACACACAGCACCTTTAAATGCCAAACATAAATCAGTCAGCCTTCACTTTTCCTTTGTTTTATTTCACAAACTAAATATTTTCTGTTGGTTGAGCAAAATAAGGGATTCATTGATTAAAAGGAAAAAATACCCAGCAAAAACCTTTATTAGCTGCAGCCACATTTTTCATCATGTTTGAAGTTGAAGAAAACTGAAGGCAGGAAGAAATGGTCTTAAAAACACCAGTATTGTCCTTTAGTTTCCCTATGGGAGCACTAACTGGGCTTAACGACAGTTTTAAACCATGTCCTGAATTTGTGAAGCCTTCATTCTATTTGTAGAAGTACAAAACATGGAATTACATGTCACTGGAATGGTGTTTTACAAGATAACTGTGAACAGGTCGTCTCTAGAAGGGAACCCCAGAAAGATCTCGCGAGAATTATCATTCAAACACAACCGATTTCCCGAACTCTAACCAGGCGTTTCTTGTCCCAAACCTGTCCATATATTAGCCAAAATGTTCCCACGTTATAAAATGTAATTAGTTTGTACAACATGCATGAATAAGAAAGAACGCGCGCAAGTCTCGCGAGAGTTTCACAAATCAAGGGTTCCCCTTTTAACACAACCTCACAAAAACTGTGGAGGGCTACAGGGGCACTGAATTGACACGAACACAACAAACAACCACCGTATTAACACAAACTCTCTGACTGCACCCTGTACACACACTGAGAACAACGACTATCCGTGTCATGACTCTGTTCTTTTTTGTATTGTAAGCGTTGGGTAACAGTGATGAATCTGTCAGGCAGGCTGATGTAACGTTAACTAACGTAAACAGAGCCGCTAGCTGCTACATTAGCATGTTTCCCGCCGCTGACAGTCAGTTTAAACCGGTCTAAGCCGCCCAGCAGGACCACTCACACCTGCCACGCATCAGCTCTTACCTGTAGTTGTACGACGGGAACTTCTTGCTCTCTGTCAGCATCATTTTGTACAGAGAAATCACCTGTGCTCGTGTGGACGCCGCCATGATGTTGCTAATAACGCTGCTCCAGCCTCAGGACCCTTAAAGACGTGCGTCCAAGGAGCGCCTGTATAGAAATATGAGCTTACTGTGACAGTTTCTCTTCTGGCGTTGATTTAATCAAAGTCACATTCACGTGTGCACATAACGCTGTTATAGAAAGTCATTATCATAACAGTTAGTGAAGTTTTAATAAGACTTACGCTCCAGGAGACACACAGGCGCGTCTCCGCCTCCTCAACAGCAGCTCAACGCTGGAGAGTGACAGAAGGTGAGTTAGCTTTGCTCATTTTAACCTCGTAAAAATGAACGTTCACACACTACTGACACGTTTTAATGAATGGACGATGTAGTGAGGTTATAGCGGCTGACTTGAGGACACAGACCGGCAGCATGTCGGTTCACACGGCGCTGTACTTCCCTCTTAAATGTCCTTGTTGTGGGTCAGCATGTTAGCTGCTCTGCTACAAACACTCCTGCAGGTGAGAAGTTAGCTCGTTTCAGCTGATATAATGAGTTCAACTGTGCACACAAACACGTTAATGACACATTAGAAGACGTGAGAAAAAAGTGCATGTCAGTTATCATGTGTTTTTGGGGTCATTGTGTGCACGTGAGATGACCCTGTATGACCTTTCTGTCAGGTTATCTAACCAGGTGATAGACAGTAACCTGACCATGACCAGTCCATTTCATCTGGACGGTTACTATTACAAACATTAACCTTAACCTCACGAGCCCACGTGGTCCCCAGAGTGGGAGGGGCTTCAAAGTTTAATAAAACGTGTTTATCATGGTTTGGATTCATCACAGCAAAGATAAATTTGGTTTAAACACAGTACAGATAAAATCCCACAGCCAGGTTGTGATTATGTGAAGTGATGAAGCTCCTCTGTTTTATTAAATCACTTTATATTAATAAAGCTGTCAACAATGAAAAGGGCTGGTATTTATCAAGCTGCTAAATGTTATCATTTGGATTTAAGAGCAAGATATAAGTTGGAACAAAAGTGAGCATCTACCAGCCGCTAACAGATAATGTTCAGTTTCAGCCACTCAATCATAAATCAATATTTTATGTTTAAAACTGACCAATAAATTTCATATTTTATCGGCTGGTGGCTGGAGCTAATTTCCCACTTTGGATGTTTGCAGTATATATGTAATGTGTTTAAATTAGAATAAGGTAGTTTCAGTTGAACAGCTGCTGCAACCCGGGGGGGTGGGGGGGTTCCACTTGACTCCTTTTTAATCAGTTGCTTCCCTGATCTATCTATCTATCTATCTATCTATCTATCTGGATGCTGTTACATGGTGATAAGTGTTGTCTTTTTCTGGCAGCGTCACAAGAAAAATGATGGAATTTCCTGAGCTTTGCCGATTTGTCTTTACCCACTTAGTCATTATATTCAGATTATTGATTACATTTTATTGGCTAAAGGATGAACTGATCATTATTTCTAGAATCAGTGGACGGATTAATT
>JAJHUR010120203.1:1804-22213 GCA_027495735.1 Lutjanus campechanus
CATGTCCTTCATGTATTCTGGACCTAAACCATTCAGTGATTTGTAGACCAGTAGCAGAACTTTAAAATCTATTCTGTAGCTGACTGGGAGCCAGTGTAAAGACTTAAGAACAGGTGTGATGTGCTCTGATCTCTTTGTTCTGGTTAAAACTCGAGCTGCTGCGTTCTGAATGAGCTGCAGTTGTTTAATACTTTTTTGGGGGAGTCCAGTCAGAAGACCATTGCAGTAGTCAAGTCTGTTGGAGATGAAAGCATGAATCTTTGCATGATCTTTTTTGGACATGAAGCCCTTAATTCTTGATATATTCTTCAGTTGGTAAAAGGCTGTTTTGGTGACTGATTTGATATGACTGTTAAAGGTTAGGTCTGAGTCTATCAATACGCCAAGGTTTCGGACCTGGTCTTTAGTTTCTAGCAACAGTGACTCGAGGTGTTTACTGACAGCAACCCTCTTCTCTTTATTGCCAAAAACAATTACCTCTGTTTTTTCTTGATTTAACTGAAGGAAATTTTGGTTCATCCAATTTTTAACTTGCTCTAAACAGTGACACAGTGACTCTAAAGGACTGCAGTCATCTGGGGACAGTGCAAGATATATCTGTGTGTCATCTGCGTAACTATGATAGTTGATATTAGAATTCTGCAGAATTTGACCCAGAGGCAGCATATATAGGCTGAATAGAAGGGGTCCAAGAACTGACCCCTGAGGAACTCCACATGTCATAGCCACTTGATCGGATCGATAACTTCCAATGGTCACAAAATAACTCCGCTCCTCCAAGTAGGACTTGAACCATTTTAGGACTGTTCCGCTGAGTCCTGCCCAGGTTTCCAACCTGTTCAGCAGTATACTGTGATCCACAGTGTCAAACGCTGCACTGAGATCCAACAGGACCAGAACTGACACCTTGCCTGAGTCAGTGTTCAACCTTATGTCATTTAACACTCTAATAAGAGCTGTTTCTGTACTATGGTGAGGTCGGAAGCCTGATTGAAATTTGTCAAAAAGACCACTGGAGTTCAAGAAGTTACTAAGTTGATTAAAAACCATAACCTACATCCTCTCCACAGATCAGTCCAGGCAGTCGGTTGTTGACTCGCTTTACATCATCAGTTGCTATGGAAACTTGGTAGAGCATGTCCTGGAGCCTCGACCCATTAGCACCGCTCAAAAGATTAGCGACGACACACCTTTGGAGCTCAGCACCTGTCCAAGGGCCTGCTGGACTCTGGCCAGGTAACACTGTGCTGACCACTCTATCTTACTCTGTCCCAAAAAGTGTCTCTAATGTCCTCAGTCTCACAGTTGATTTGTCTTTGGGAGCAGGACTCCACAGTGGAATGAGCTGCAGCCGCCCTTCAACTCCAACCACCCCTTGGTGTTGGCCTCAGACCTGGTGCAGTACTATCAGTATCTTCTGGCTGGTAAGTGCTAAACAAATCCTTCTTTTGTGTTCATCAGTTTACACAAATACTCACAGTATCAGATTGTGTTCAAATAGAATGCAAAGTTACATTTCGGAGAAGCATAAATAAATATTAAGTCAGTGGAAAGATGGAAATCAATGCAGATTTTCTCTAGGCAGCTCAAACTGAAGTGAGCATGTGTTTCAGGTTTCAGCTCATTGGGATCCTGATAAAAAAGGAAACGTTATGATACTGCTATACAAGCACACAATGAAGGGTCATCAGGATCTTGGTACCTCATCAGTTATAAATTCATTTTCATTTGTCCTCATACTTTATGACACACAGCTGGATTCATGAGATCACTTGATAATCCATCTTCCCAAGTTTGAATTTACCAGTTTTGTACACACCAAAAGTGGTTCAGCCAATTAGCATCCTAGGAAGGACTACTGGCAGCTACAGGCGAGGTTTTAGGCGTGACGACAGCGAGAAGCATCCCTGGAACCAAAGAAATAAAATAAGTAGGAGAGAAAGAAACCAGAAAATATTTAAATTTAAGAAGCAGAACTCAGAGAATTTTGACTTTTTTTTTTCCTTTTAAAAAAGACTCAAAACAATTAATTGATTAATTAATCCTGTCAATCTTTCCTATAATGATTATTTTCTCCACCAATCGATTAATTGTTTGGTCCATAAAATGTCAGAAAATGTTGAAAAACGACGATCACTGTTTCCTGAAGTCTGAGATGACGTCCTCATATGTCTTGTTTCGTCCACAACTCAAATTGCTCAAACCAGTGAATCAACTATCAAAATAATTGGAGATGAACTGAAAAATCGATGAATATCCAATCATCTATAAAAATTCTGCTATGAAACATAATTTTGGTCGTTTAAAGCACAATAACATCTCATTTTGAGCGTGTGTGTACATAAATATGTAATTTACCGCAGCTGTAAGCTGCTGGAAAACCTTGAAAATGTTTGAAAAGTGCTTGAATTTTCAATTTGGAAAAGGTGTAGGAACCTTGCCATTGCCCTTGCAAGCCATGCTGTGCTATCTTGTCCTTGCAATGCACCATTGTTGAATGAACTAATATTAGTATTACTTACAAAATATCATGATTTTCTACAAAAGAAACTTTAAATACCAACTGCAGTGATGGGTTTGCCTGTTCTCTGTGTATGTTTGTGTAGTGCATGTATGCATCATAAAATCTAGGTCTCTGTTGCACAGGCTAAAACGACCATGTATGTTTTCTCTATGTACTCTATGCATTATTAGTCAAGGGGGTGACCCCTAATCCCTGCTGATTTTCCATGTTGACTGTGTTGAAAGCCAGTCCTCAGCCTCTTATTGGTGCCACATGCTGAGACGAGACCTTTCCAGTCAGCAGCCATAACATTTCCACTCTCTCTGAGACTTCAGAGAAAGATCCTTCCACCATTTCTACCATTTCATCCATTTTCATCCACCATTTCAGCTTGGTTCTGCACCATGAATCTATTCTTTGCCGGCCACACTCCACGCCCGCTCCGGGACATGCTAGCACAATGCTATAAAATGCCGGACTCAGACCAATTAGCTGACACCCTAAACTCTCTCTAATTCAATAACAAGTACAGAGCAGCGAGCACTTTAGGTTGCCCTCTGAAAAGGCCAATTCGCGTGCATTTGCGAGTGCACACGGATGGCCACACACGGAATCAATCCACCCCCTGGAATAGGCTGGCGTTTTGAGCTCACTCCATAATTATAAACACACAAAATCTGTAATTAGCTCTTGCGGCTGCTCCGGGGCAAGTGGTGGCTGTGTTTACCCTAATCTCTCTACTCGTCTCCGTTGGCTTCTGCAGTGCTCCAGGTCTAACTGGTAGGATATTTTCTCAAATTAGTGCTAATGGTCTCTCCTAGTGTCAGAGCGATGAGGACACTTTGGGGTGACGGGCGCGGGCGTCAGCTTTTTCCACCATTCTCTCTGCCAGCATGGGCAGCGGAACTGGCTGCATAATGAGAGAGATTCATTGCATTAACATTTACATCCAATTAACAATAGCCAGATAACACTGCTGCGTCTCTTTATTCCCCAAACCAGCCGAGTGTGAAGCGATGCGAGGTCAAGACACTATAAACATAATTGTTCAGCCCTCTACCCACTTCTTGTGCTCCTGCCATTTCCCCCCGGGTCTGCGTCCTATACACCACCGACACCGACAGAGCTGCTCTTGGTTTGGAGTGCCACCTTCCATTTCTGCGCTTTGCACTCGAGCACAGACTCTCAACATCCTGTTTCTCAGCATGCGTCCCCTTGCCAGCCCTCTCCTCCGCCGCTTCCTCCAGGGCTTGGCAGCGCAACAGAGAAGTGATCCAGGAGAAAGAGTCGATTTGACCTTAGGATGAATTACAGCACAGCCATACGCCCCTTGTCCAGCTGCCTCTTGCTGAGCATGAAGATCATGCTGCTGCAGAGGAAACTGAAAAGACACACTGTTCTAACTTGCAGAACAAATTGTGCTATCTAGGTCTAATTTACATTGTGGATGCAGCCATCACAAGAGGGGAAACGAGATGAGAAGTTTTTATTATCAGACCAGAAACAGAAGTACTGAAAGAGTCGAAGAATGAGGGCAAGAAATCTACAGAACACCCATTCTTAAGAACTGGAAGAAAACATGGCAGACAAAGCCATTTAAAATTATTAATAACATTTGAATTCCATTTTTGGGTTGTGAAAATGTATTATTTATGGATTTATATGCATGAAATGAATGTAATTTATGAAATATTCTGGTTTGCTTTATTTTTTTAATTTCTAAACTTGCTCTGTACCCAAAAACACCCACATCCCAGACAAGAATTTACAACTTCAAATAATAATAATAATAAAAATGTCTTAAAAGTAGGGCCGCACAATTAATCGCAGTATGGCCAAGTTCAATATCCAAATAATAGAATCAGAACCAAATTACAATTTTTGAAAAAGTAAAAATGTGTGAGGAAACAGCATTATAATGACGTACTGTAGTCCTGCATAGATGACCTTGATTAAAAATATTGTTTTATAAAATATTTTTTGTTTGGTACAGACCCCAACAAGTATCATGTCATCACAATTTCGCTAGGTTTTGTTTTGTTTTCAGTTTTTTTCAGTGAAAAAGAAAATTGTAGTGCAAAAATTCCCATTAATTGTACTGCATACCACAATCACAGTATCAGTTAAATATTGCTTTTTTACCAAATCGTGTAGCCCTAGTTTAAAGCCTTCAAAATATAAAGCTAACAATACCTTTTGATAACATAGGTGTAAGCATGTGCTATTATAACTTCTTTGTTCTAAAATCATTTTTTTCTGAAAATGTCCCAGAGTTCCATCAGATCTTTACAAAAACATAATTTAATGAGGTGTAAAATCTGTTTGCTGCACCCAAAGGATCCCCGTCCACTTCCAGGTTTTAAGAAAAGGCAGGAATACTGCTCAAGCACTGGTAAACTTTCTATTTTTTGACAAATTTGTTTAAAAATATTTCTATCAGATGTGTCTCAACCATAACATGTCAACTCTGTAGCCCTTCTAAATTAGAGCTAAATAAGAATTATGGTTTAAAAATGTGTAATTTGATTAGCATTAAGAGAACTCTGAGACACTTTAACAAATAAAATAGTTGCTCACTACGACTATGCTGTGAAATGAAAAAAATGTAACATAATGCCAACTCCATCAGACATCAGTTTGGTCGGATTTTCCATCTGAAGGAGTTGACGTCTACATTTAATAAAAGAATATAATCACAAATCCCCTCAAAATATGGTTTGGTCCCAGTTCTCAAGAATGAGTGATAAACATCCCCTTCAGCTAATTGTCTAACAAAGCATGGCTCTAGAAAGGTGGTGCAAGGCGAGGAGGTGGCAGCGCTTGATTGACAGGCCATGGTCTCCGGTCTCGTGGCTCTATATTGGATGACCCAGGCTGATTAAAAATGCAGTATGCAGGGAAAGGAATAGGAAGGGGAGAGGAAGGGCCGGGGTCAAGCCAGACCGGAGCCTCCAGGACGGGATGATAAAAGGCAGCAGTGGCGCCACTTCATGGTCACTATCTCCACCTGTCCATCTGTAGCAGCTACTGGCAGCACTCAGCCTCGCAGAGGACGGCAACGTGCAGCACTGCCTTGGAGAGATAAGGAAGGAGGAGACACACATTATACAGTATACTCACAAACAGAGGAGATGCAGTAGTATGATCTGGCTTTATAAAAGCAGTCCCGAGCCAAGTTTTTAGTGTTTGGGGAATCCTCTATCTATAGCTGAGGTGGAATCACAGGATTCCTGTCTGTGTCTCCAAAAGTAGCCATTTGTCTGTTAGGCGAGTGTGTGAATGGGCCCGTTTCTTTTGGCCCGAGGTGTTGGAGCTGAGTAATAACAGAATGACTGCTCTAATCCCTATCATAACACTGTCTATACTTTGATGAATGTGAGGTTTTCACACCCTCATTAGCTACATTCAGACTTTTTATTCAGAGAGCTTTTTTCCACGCATGATTTTTCGTCGGGGCGATATTTATCTAGCGGTCCGCAGTATGTTTTCCAACACCTCTTCCCCTCGCCGCAAAGTTGCTCTGAAGCAAACAAACCGGTGAATAATTTACCACCTGGATTTCTGGCTGGCTCCTTTGAGCCTGGCGATGATGGCAGCAACAGAGGCTATGCTTTTTGGCCGCGGCCCTCCCCTCCCTACCTGTCATATAATGTGCTAATTGTGGAGACTGACTGACTGGCTGGCTCGGCCGCTCTCTTGGGACTCCGAGGCTCATGACAGGCCAGCCACAGTTGCCTCGTCAATAGATCTAATTGCTCCGAGAGAGGGGCCAGAGTGAAGGCTTTGGAGCATCAGGCGTTTGGTAAAGAGAAACCATGGCGCCATGACTGGGTCAGTAATCAAAGAGAGGCAGAGAAAGGATGGGGTAAGTGTAGCGCTGGCTGAATGAAGGAACTGTCAGTCAAATACGCCTTGAATGATATATAATGACTAAGCTATCCCAGTCTGTCAGTATGCCAGCACCTATCTGCCAGAGTACTCCTCAAAAGAGGAAAGCGAGAAGAGAGGAAAGTGAGAAGAGAGACAGGTGGAGCAGTCGAGAGGGGGACCGGCAAGAGAAATGTCTGGCAGCCGAGGTCAAAGTAGACAGAAGAAAAATAAAAGACTGACAAAATGAATCTTTAAAAAAATACAAATGAAAGAGATAAAGGTGGACAGCACCAGACAAGACGGCTACCCTCCGTCCACTGCTCTCCACATCTATCAGATTGTTAGCCCCTTATCTATCCCTGGAGATCGGCCTGTCCGGCCCCTGGCCCAAGGCCCTGGGAGGTCGGGCTACATCAATACCTAGGCAGCCTTTGTTCTTGTTCTGACTCCCTGCTTCACTGCTCTGGCTAACAGGCCACTGGCTACTAGCCTTCAGAGCAGCAAAACACCACTCTCTCCACAGTCAATAAAGAGCGTGACACAGACAACTCTGTTCCTCCGTGGCAGAGGGAAGATTATTTTTCTGCTTATGTGGCTATGCAAGCATGTAATCATCAGGGAGGTTATTAAAGAAATGGACCAAATCGGACTTCATTCATCTTATTCTTTAACAAGGCAGTTATTATTGTGAGCTGGCTGGAAATCATGTTTTATCAATTGTAATTTAAGCTAATCTTTGATGTCAGCCGTCATTAGCAAAGAGCATGTGAGTCATGGTTGTACTCATGACAGTTTTGGTTTTATTTTTCTGCCATTTCTGGTCAGAGGATGATCCTACAATTACACACTGATTTCTTCCTCTCTTTTTTTTTAGGATTTGTAATATTGACACATTCAGAGAATACATACACAAAGATACAGAATGGACATAAGATCATATAACATAGATGCAGATTTAATACACGTTTGATTTTAACCTATGTAGTATCTTTGAGAACCTTGATATGCGCTCAATGAGTAAAAAGTATTGTTAGAGTTCTTTGGGGTGCTGGAAATCCTTGAAAATGCTTGAATTTTAATGTAGTGTTTTCAAGGTTTGAACAGTGTTTGGATTTTGGTTAAAATGCTTGAAAACTGCTTGAAAATATAATTGTACTACTTTCACAATAAATTGCTGTCTGACTAAATAGTTTGCTCTTTAGATAAAGAACTATTAAGTCGGAGAGAGCCTAATTTAGTAAAGAAACCAGAAAATGTTATTTGTTATTTATCAGAATAGTTGGAGATTAAGTGAATAATCGATCAATATCCAATTAATTGTTGCAGCTCCAATAGGATGCCAAGTCTACTTACAGACTTTGTTGTGTTTTCCTTTAATTTGTCTCCCTTCTGTAAAATTCTGTCATGAAACATTATTTTGGTTGTTTATAGCACAATCATATCTGATTTTGAGCAGGTATATGTATGTAAATATGCCTTTTATCATGGCTGTAAGGTGCTGAAAAACCTTGAAAATGCCTGAGAAGTGCTTGAATTTGATTTTGGAAAAGGTGTCGGAACCTTGCATCTAATATCAAACCCAAACATGCTGATGGATACACAAGGAATCGTTGTTGTTGCATTGTTTTCATCTTGCTATGACTCTTTCATCTTATTACATCATTTTCGTCTTGTTAAATTTTTGACATTGTTCTCATGTTATGTCATATTACGTCTTATTTCGTTGTTTTAGTCTTTTGACATCTTTTTAATCTTTTTATGTCCAGTTAAAACATTTTTTGTCTCTTTTGTCACGTTAAGTCGTTACGTTGTTTTCATCTTGTTACGTCATCTTTCGTCATGTTACATCTTTTAAGTTGTTTTTGTCTTATTACATCTTTTCAATCTCGTTACATCCAGGTACATAATTTTTCATCTTATTACGTCTTTTTCATATTGTTAAGTCATTTACGCTGTTTTTGTCTTGAAGCTTGGAACATCTTTTAAGTTGCTTTTGTCTTGTTACATCTTTTTAATCTTGTTACGTCCAGTTATGTCATTTTCTGTCTTGTTACGCCTTTTTTGTATTGTTAAGTTGTTTACGTTTTGTCTTGTTACGTCATTTTCATCTTTGTAGCCTTTTGCGTTTTGATGTAGTCTTCTTTTCACATTTTTTTTGCTATTTGTTTTTGCTTCATTACATTGTGCATAATATGCACTGATAAATATACATGGAATCGTCTTTTCTATGTGTTCAGTCTTGATGTTGGGAAGGTCGTGTGCAATGATGTAAAAAATTATTTTACAGTTCCCTTCATATGCCTTAAAACTAAAGTAACAAGTGTATTTTAATAATGTAAGGAGTAGACAGTACAGATATTTGTGTTCAGATGTAAGGAGTAAAAGTAAAAGGTTGTCTAAAAAAACAAATACTCGAGTAAAGTACAGATACTTAAAAAATATCCTTAAGTACAGTAAGAAAGTATTTGTACTTAGTTACTTCACATTTCTGCATCCCAGTATTTGTACCGTGCCTACAGCCTTACATTCAGACTCCTTTCTTGAGTGCGGTGCAATAAGTTTGCACTTAAAAAATTTGCTGTCTGTGAAATTGCATTGACGCTCCGTCTCCTAAGAGCCAGTAATGAGCGTTGTAAAAGCAGAAGGCCGAGTGGACGGCTAGTCGGACACTAAGATGGGTAGATATGACTGTAACTGCCTTGGTCAGTCTGGCTCCTGACATACATACACACACACACACACACACACACACACACACACACACATAGGGAGAGCTGTTTGTTTGCTTGACCCGTGGGGATGACCACTAGCTCCCCACACCGGAGCCTGGCTGTGACTGGCCACTGAAAGCTCCCCCTCCACTGGAAACCCGATCCAGCCAGTTCACCAACTGCTTCAGAACATCAATAATTAATTAGGGAACAGCTATTGGCCCCAAGGGTCAGAGAGCAAGGAGAGAGGAGAGAGAGAAAGGGGGAGGCAGTGTGAGTGAAGGTAGTGGTAGGAAATAGGGGAGTCGTGATTTTGTTTAATAAGTAACACAACACAGGCTTTGTTCTTCTGTCTTCTGAAAACAACATGAGAACCCGTCACTGCCTCTCTCTCTCTCTCTCTCTCTCTCTCTCTCTCGCTCTCGCTCTCGCTCTCGCTCTCGCTCTCTCGCTCTCGCTCTCTCGCTCTCTCGCTCTCTCGCTCTCTCTCTCTGACTCTGCCCCAGCTCACTTTCCCTCTGCACAGTATCAGTGGGTCTTTAAAGAGTCATTTCACCCAAATTACAAAAATATTTCACTTGCTGCTGTTATCTTACCATGCAGATAGCTTGGGTTTTACTTATGCAGGATTAAATATGTCAGTCCCTGACATTTTTCTGCCCTTACTCAGATATAATGGAGTTATTTGTGGAGCTCATTGCACTGAAAAATTACATAAAAAATTCAGCAAAAACATGTCTGTCTTTCCAAAGTAATAGTCCTTGTGAGATTGCTGTTGAACTTTAAATGTCATTTTTTTCTGTGCTGTGACGACCACACACTGATTTCAGTGTTGTTTTTTATTTGGCTGGTGGTAGAAAAGTAAAACTTGATAATAGCAGAGCTGTACAATTAATTGAAATATGGAAATTTTAATATTGCTAAATGCAACATCCAGATTATAGAAGCTGCAATTTGACATTTTTCTGTCAAAGAAATCAGAAAATATTCACATTTGACAAACTGAAATATTTGGTAACATTTTAAAATAAGGATCCATTAATTAAAATTACTTAATTATTGGTTAGGCTGTAAGTAAATGAACATCTACATAAAAATAAAGAAAAAAGCAAACTTCCGCATATAGACCATAGACTATATATAAAAGTGGACGGAGCCTTCGTGACGTCACCCATTGGTTTATGAACACCCGTTTTGAAGCCTCGAGTTTTAGATTTGGCCAGTGCCATTTTCACAGTTTTGAAACCGGATGTGAATATGATTGGTTGAGACGGTGGAGCAGGGCGGGTGGTGGAGGGCGAGCATAGACGGTATAGTCTATGGGAGCGAGTGAGTGGCACTACCATAGGGCACTACGCCTGTCAATCACGAAACCACGCCTGACAAATAAGTCTGAAGGTGGTGGATGGGCAAGTGTGTGAACAGTTATTACTCAGAAATATACATGTAAACAAAGCTTAAATAAACGTTAACAAGAGACATTTGTTAACAGAATACAATGCTTATTATAGCATCAATTAACTGTTAGGTAAGACTTCTTATGGCTGTAACTAATATTAAGAGCATCTTTATGAATGATCAACTGATGTATTAATTAATGCCTTAGTTAACTTGCTTATTAAGCTTTAACTAATGTGTAATTTATGGACCCTTATTGCAAAGTGCTACTGACATTATTTATATTAAAAACTGACCTAAAACGATTAATCGATTAGCAAAATAGTTAATGATTCATTTAATAATCGATGAATCGTTGCAGCTCCTATCACTGTTTTGTATAAGTTTTGGTGTATTTTTTTCAGTTAAAATAAAAATTGTGATGCAAAAATGATCATTCTCACTAATTGCAAATCATATTGTGATCACAATATCTGTCAAAATAATTGTAATATAATTTTTAAAACTATGTTGTGCAGCCCTACTATAGAGGTTGGTAATTTTTTTGTAATTAGGATCAATTACATCTTAAAAAAGGGTTAGGGTTAGGGGTTAGGGTTAGTTTCGGCCACATTGTTAGAACTGCTGACTTCAGCACTGTACTTAAGTTGCATGTGATGGTAAAACAACAGTTATGTGATGAAAGCTCATCAACAATTTTTTAAAAAAACAGTCATTTAAGTAATTTATCAATTAAAAATATCAAATATTCTCTTATTCTTATTCCACCATCTCCAGTGTGATGATTTGTAGCTTTTCTCTGTTTTAGGGAATTGTAAATGTACTGTAATATCTTTGAGGTTGGAACTGTTTGTCAGACAAGCTTGTGCCAGTAGAAACGATGACTTCTCTGTTTTTCACCATCATTATGTCATCATGTCATAGCGGATCTAATTTTTAATGTATAAACTTTTAATTAGAAAAGATGAATTATTTCAATCAATTAAAATGATTTTGAAAAGTTCGAATAAAAACTTTTTCCAGCCAACTAGAAGTGAGACAGACATTATATTTCAAAGTCTGATGTAATCAATGATTCGATGACTTTAAGGACAAAATGAGGTCTCTTACTCCCGTCTTTCCCATTTCTTTGTCTCCTCATGTTTGTCCTGTGTCTTTCTGTTAGATGTGACAATTCAATTGACAAGTCACACTTCTCTTCAATTAGACTGTCTACAAGTAAATTAAGAACCTTTTCATTTTTTACACTCTGTCCAGTGCAATTTGATTTTCTGTTGATGCAGTTTGACTCTGTAGGTGGCGCTTTTTTCTCTGTCTGTTCAGTCCTGCTGGCTGCTCACTCTAACTACCCTAATAATTCTTTTTTTTCCCTTTTTTTAAACACAATTATACACACAGTGAGCACTACTGCAGAAGCAGGTGTAAGAACTGTGCTAACCTCATACTTCATAAAGAAAACGTGTGTCGGGGTGAGGCGAGGGCGGGGGTTGATGGGACATTCGTTACAGAGGTGTCAAACACCAAACTCCCTCCATCAGGGATGTATGAACACCTGGCACGTGTGTGTGAGTGTGTGCGGATGAAGACAGGAGCGCCTCCTGTGCTCCAGATGTGGACTTGACAAGTTTATTAGCCATTTCTGTGTTAAACAAACCTCATCCCCGAGGTGGGAGACAGAGAAAGGACTGATTCTACACATTAGGCCTCATTCTCCACGCCTGCTTATTCAAGCCTGAGAGAGACCCATCTGTTTCTGGGTCTCTCTGTCACTCTCTCTCTCTTTATAACACACACACACACACACACACTCGCTGTCTCTCTCTCACACACACTTTACTCTACACTTGCTTTTTCACACACACTGGCACGCACACATATGTCCTTATGTGACAAGAAAAACATGCGATTTGTCACATTTGCTCACCTGCTTCTAATCTTAGAAACAAGACTCTCACGTGTGCCCGACATTAAAATTAGATCTGCTCCAATTTTAGATATACACATTTATTGGTATTAGCTGTCAAAGACCATATCAGTCAAACCCAGAGAAAGTGGGAAGTAACTAAGTACAAATACTTCATTACTGTACTTAAATAGATTTTTCAGGTATCTGTACATTGCTTGAGTATGTATTTTTCTTTTTCTTTTCTTTTCTTTTACTCCCTAAATTTTAAAGGTGTAAAAAGACAAAAATGATATAACAGTGTACACCAAGACAAAAATTATATAAAAGACATAACAACACGAAAACAATGTAGCACAATGAAAACAATGTAAAAATATGTAACAAGACAAAAATAACGTAAAAGATGCAACCAAACAAATATGACATAACAAGACAAAAATGATGAAGACATAAGATGAAAATTACGTAAAATATGTAACTAGAATAAAACAAGATAAAAGGCGTAACAGACGTAACGAGGTGAAAATGAGGTAAAAGATGCAACAAGGTGAATATGATGTAACAAGACAAAAATGACATAAAAGATGTCATGGGACAAAAACAATGTAACAAGACATAACAATTTGAAAATGATGTAATAAGGTGAAAACAACAATAAAGACATAATGGTACGAAAACAAAATAGAAGACATAACAGGCATAACAAGGTGAAAATGAGGTAAAAGATGTGACAAGAAAAAAATTATGTAAAAGACGAAACAGACAGACCAGGAGAGTTTAGGTTCAGTTAGCTTTGCTCAGAAACAGCTGGTAGAAATGTCCTTCAGAGGACGACTTTTATACTTTACACTTGCTTTTTCATACACACTGGCACACACACATATGCCCATATGAGACAAGAAAAACATTCAATTTGCCACTTTTACTCACCTGCTTCTAATCTTAAAAACAAGACTCTCATATGTGCCCGACACCAAAAACTACATCTGGTCCAATTTCAGATGTGCACATGTATTGGTATTGACTGTCAAAGACCACATCAGTCAAACCCTAATGACTCTAACACACTTAAATAAACTGGTTGTCAGTTATAATTTTCCTTCACAGGCTCATTTATGTAAATACTCAATGCTAATAAGTGATTCATTGCCCTGCTTTGAATTTTCCATCAGCTTTAACTTACTGATAACTCCTCTCTTCTCTACTAGCTGTGTCAGTGTCATATCAGGCAGGGTACAGAAAACTGTCGTCACAGTTTAGTCATGAAATAAAAACTTAAGGAATACTCATCGTCAAGAATTCCATTGCTGGCAATTCATTCACTGGCATAAAATGTTGTCGGCTTCAAAATATCAAATGCCATCACTGGGTATAAAAGTATGTAATGATTTGTGTTTTTGCTTGTTTTTTCAGCAATGCCCCCAGGAAGCCCAGGACCAATCACGCGTCACGAGTCGTCAGACAGCCTGGCGTCGGATCACAGTGGCCAGGAGGATGAGGAGTGGCTCTCTCAGGTCAGACCCTCTACCTTAACCTACATTACAGTGACATTAAGTCAGGCTATGACAGGCAGACAGGTGATTGACATTATCCTGACCATCAGTGAGATCAAACCAAGCTGTTTGGTTGCTGTGGTCTTGAGTTGCTCTGTTGGAAAACAAATGTGACTCCTGAAGTAAACTCTAAAGAGTTTGACTGTGATTGTGGTTGCCCATTTTTTCAGTGTTTGTTTCCACATGTTGTACATAGCCACCCAACTGGTAGTTCCACAAATTATTGTCCCTGTAACCAATACCAACCAATATTTCCAAAATTTCAATACCAACATGCAAAACAAGTCCAATACCGAATGGCTGGAAGCTGGAATTTTAGGTTCAAGTCCACAAAATGGAATTCTGTCTATTGTTTTGACATTGATTATTTATTATGGTCCAGAAAATAGTCAAACAGTGGTGTAACAATGGCTAAGCACAAAGGCACTTGTTCATAAACCAAAACTAAACAATAAATGATGAATGAGTACAGACGGTGAGCAGCCAGTGACCAGAGTGCTTCTAAAACCTTTGGTCTTTACTTATGGCAACAGATCTAATAAGTGTGTCCCTCAGATGGGTATATCCGAAACGTTATACTGTACATTGAAAGGACCTGTTTGTAAGAATTAGGGGGATCTGTTGGAAGAATTTGGCAGAAATGGAATGCAATATTTAAAAAGTATGCTTTCACTAGTGTATAATCACCTGAAAATAAGAATTGTTGTATTTTTGTTACCTTACCTGAGTCCTTTAAATCTATAGAGAGCGCAGGTTTTCCTCGACAAAGTCCTCCATGTTGCATCGCCATGTTTCTGCAGAAACCCAGAACAGACAAACCAAACAGTGGCTCTAGATACAGTCAGGGGCATATCCAGACTTTTTTGCCAGGTGGGGCCCAAGTGGGGCACTGACTGATACAGGGGTGGCATGAAGTACGCACTTAGGCTTGCACACACACATTTACACATGCATGCTGCACATTTGCACATTATTGTATATTTTTTCATATCTGCTTTAATTACTAACATACCTCTCATAGCTGTGTCCAGAGTTTTTCCTTACACAGAACAGAGTGGCACCATAAAAAATAGTATAAAACTTTTCTTTTAGTCCTCAAAGATAAATTGTACCTCAATTCTACCTCTATCGTCACACTGTTAGACTAAATTCATCCCCCACACTCCTTCATGAAAAATGCTTTTATTTTTATGATTTGCTATTTAAGTAAATTAGCTGTGTAAAAAATTTAAAGCAGGCTACATACAAAAGAAGAACAATGCACGTTTAAAAATACTCAAACTTAAGTCCCATCTCTCCATAGGACTTACTACAGCCAGTTATAATTGAGGATAATGGGGTGGCACTTGGGGTGGCCAGTCAGATTTCAGGAGCTATCTTTGTCCAGAATCACTAACTGCATCTTTGAGACATTTTTTCATCTGGAGAATGACAGCTGGGTTGTAAGAGAACTCTGGATTTTGGACAAGCTTAACAATTTACTCAAGACTTTAACTTTGACATTTTTCAAGTGGATTTTAAGGAAAATGTCTGACCCACAGAGAATTCTCATCCATCTCTGCCGCTCTCCTCAGTTCCATGGAGCTTTTTAACCTCTTTAGCCTCTTTTTAATTGTTTTCGTGTTCTTGTTCACAACTCATCACTTAAGCTACTTTGGGAAGCTTTTTTCAGTGAGAAAGTTCTGATAAACCCTCTGCACACAACCTCCCCAACACCAAACGGCAGATGGACAAAGTCGGTGACTAGCTGGTGCACGTAGAGGAGCATGTAGCAGCAAAGTAACAGTTATTTCCCTCAGGATTTGGCGGAGACCAAAACATAAACAAAGGGAGAGTGAATATTGAGGTTAACGGAAACATGACTCGAAATGAATGCTTATGTTGCTGGACATGTAAATGGACAACTGTTTGAGAACACATACACCATAACAACTTCATAAGATGACACTACTGTTATGTTTTTGTCTTGCTCCACTTCCTCCAAGTAGTCAAACTGCATAAACTGCAGGTATTAAAGCAACGTCTTGATCTTCCTAACAAGGAAAGGAATGGTGTGAAGTGCCTGTTATAAGTTACAACACTGGCAGTCACATCTTAAGAGCTATCAAGATCAACTTTTTCAAAGCCTATGTGAAAAGTATCTGTCTTTACAGTGCCGAAACATTGACAATGACTAAAGAGCTCCAGGATCATCTTGATGGTATATACACAAGACTCCTCATGCATGTCTAAACCCTGTCATTGAGGAACCACCCCACAAAAGCTCAGATTTATCAGCTGTTGTGGCACAAAGAAGAGTCTGCTTTGCTGGACATTACTACAGAGCAACAGACCAGATAGTCTCTGACATTCTACTCTGGAGACTTCCTTGGCCATCAAGATGAAGCAGGCCACTCACATCTCCGGATCTATTGACCAGGGACACTGGACTGACTGTGAATGAACTCGGTGTTGCAATGAGCAACAGAAACCCATAGAAGCAGCGTGTGTCTCAGAGCATTCCAACAATGATGGCGACAGCATCATCTCTGGATTGTGACCCTAATTTGGCACAATTTAAAAAAAGAAAAACTTAAATTCCAACTAGTTTGGGAGGACATTGTATCGTAGTTAGGACATATCATTTTCCCGTCTTAAGTAAAAAACATTTGTCTGATATAAAATTGAGAATTAGCACTCCACCAGGGTGGATACCTGATCTGTCACTGCAGGAATTCAATCTTTAGTTCATTCTAAATTCTATATATTTGCACATAAAGTACTTGGATCTCCTTTGGTTTCACACACTCTTCTTGCTTGGTCAAATAGCATTACTTACTTTGTGGCTTTTTCCTAATCACACATGCCACCCTAAATTGTGCTGAAATGTTCACAGTATTTGGTCAGGACATGTTAGAAAAATCCAGTACACACACCCTGGTCTTTTCAGCTTGGTTAATCCTCAATGCACTCATCTCTGGTGTCGGCAGGTAACCCACTACATTTTCACCATCAATAATTCCACTACATGCATAATTGATTGGTTAAAATGCACCCCACTTAGCTTGCAGAGGCCCTGGTTCATATCTGCCATGATAGTTTGCCAGGAGCAAAACTATCCATTGCACTAACCCAGTAATTTGGTGACTTCCTGTCAGAACAGTGGTAGTGATGCATTCGTCAGTGGTTGAAGATCTAACCGTACAGCTCTTCATGCCTTTGCATGTGCTGAAGATGATTTGGAAGCAGGGCTTAGCTCTTGTGGAACACTTCTGACTATCAATGATTTGGGGATAAAAGGTTCTAACCAAAATCAAACAGAGGTTTGTAGATCATTTATACGGGGCAGTTTGTTTTTATTCCAGTCCCTACAAAATTTGTGGACATACAAAGCTCAAATGCTTGGTGGACTGAGAAATGCTAAATACATATATGCTATGTTGCATTAGAAGTGAAGCACTGCCTTGTGGATTTCATTACATCATATCAGTGGTCTTCATTAGATTATCAGCAGGCATTCTGGAGTTGTGTTGTGTTGTTGGGAATTTAGGATTGAATGGCCATTCCCTAATGAAATGTGAGGTTTGTGACCCTCCATATCAGTGCTTCAGCTCGCTGCAACATCAGGCCATTTGCTGCCTATCAGTGTTAGCTGCTCTTCAGCTGCCTATCGGTGGACAACAAAACCGACTGTCCACCTCAGGTCTTCACGTCTCATCTACCAATTTTGACATGATGGAAAGGGTGGGACATATACCATAGAAGTTGATGGATGGTCAAATTGTCCAGGATTCTAGTCTTTCCTAAAATATGTTCAAGGACACAGGGCATGATGACAGTCATTATTTGTCCCTAACTACAGATTATTGATTGTTCATTGTCGGGCAAATTCATGGACCTTTCTGCCACACTTATGTGTTTAAATGACAGAAAGTGACAAAAACAACACACAAGTAAATAAAAAAAATAATATATTTTTGGCAACCATAGTCATCTAAAACACATAAGTTGACTGACCAAGTTTTGTTTTGCATCTAGTCTGCACACTGTTGGCGGCATGCAGCGCATCACCATCAATTATTATATTGCAAGTCTTTGATTGACCCTTGCTGTCCACCATAGTCTTACTTTGAATAGCTAACTACCAGGTCATTTACAGTACCTCTGGTGCCACAGAAGAGAATTTCATGATAACCACAAAGAGAGTCTGCAAGTATTTGGCGACACATTGCCGTAGTAGATCAGCATAAAAAGAAAAACGAACACAATGGATGTATTGTTAAAATTGACAGAGAAATGATCCTTCACAGATAAGGGGGTAAGGAGAGTTTTTTGTTTGATCATATCTTATGCAGTTTTATGACAGGTTAAAAAGAATTTTGTCCAGTATTTTTTTATTTTTTTTATTTTTTATTTTTTATTCAGTTTACTAGCCATTGAGAAATAGACCATGAAGTGAATTTTGACCCTGGGTGTGCAGAGACATCCTGTACACAGAGCCTGAAAAATAATTCCAGTTACAACTAAATATGAAAAACAAAAAAGGAGAACATGTTTTTCATTGCAGATATTACTTATTCAGATCCACAGGATGTCGAGATCTATTTGAAAACGTGCCCATTCTTGGACTGCATTAACAACAGATTGTGAACCTGTCATACATTATATTAAAGGCCTAGGACATTTTGCAACAGCCTAAATACATAATGTCAACAACATCTGAAACCCTAAAACCTTCCTAAACAGACTACCAGGCATAGACAAGGGCTTGACCTTCACTTTTTGTGTGTACAACCAAGTGTAACATCATGAAAGCATTTGAGAAGAGACTGTCCAAACGTTTCTGTTGAATTATGGTGTCGACCAAAAAACAGAGTTCTTGGATAGAGATCGGGGAGGCGGTAGGACGCAACCAGGAAAAGGCTTTGAGGGAAACGGTTTCACCTCGCCACTGTGGGTGGCCTTTTCAGAACACACTGAAACACTTTTGTCTGCAGACATGGTTGGACGACATGTCATACAACCTAATTTGTTGTAACGGTTGGATACCGTGTTTTTTTTATCCAATACTGATGCTAAAACAATGCTTTTAAAATGGTACCACTGCCAAAATGGTGCCTGAACCAATACTTTTTTTTAAAAAAAAAGCAGTATGGCGGTTGGCAACATGAAAGAAAAGTTTTTTCATCACTCAGCCAAATTTGAACCTGCATTTGATCAATATATTAATTGTAATGTTACCATTGTTGTAATATTAACTTGGCACATTTGGTGATGCATGTGTAATGTCCACATCAGAGGCCAACTATTTAAAATGACAGTTCGGCTCATGGTGCCAACATAAGACACTATATTCTGCTTTGTGATACGGTCCGTTTGTATAGGAACCGGTGCCAACATGGGACCCAACCCTACTCCCTGTACCTTTTAACACTGTACATTTTGATTTAATGTGGTAAAGCCCACTGTAGGTAGATTGGCTTACTGCTTCCTCAGTTTTGACTAGTTGGATGTTTGGGAGGCACCAAACAAGTGATTTGAATATAAGTTAGCTCTTGATCTTGCTCGGTGGCCAGTCTAGACAGAGTATAGGCTGTAAGGACAAATCTGAGCAACACGCCATCAGCTCTGTCCGGCGAGCTGGGGAGGGGGGGTTGGGGGTTGATACTGTAACATCTGGACCTTCCATGCCACTGCAAAGAGAGCACACTGGCAGCTGTTCAGCTCTACGACTGGGCGTGACATTGATGGTGTTAACTGGCAAAGCACACACACACACACATAAAGTGACAATCCTCCTGCCTTCTGTGGCCTAATTTTCACAGCTGTGACAGACCACCTATATCTAAACGTGTACATGCATATATATGTGTGTGTAAGCCCAGTGTAAGCTCTCCCTCTCATCTGAGATGTTGGCACCTGGCAGCCAGAGTGGAACGAGACTGCGAGCTGAGAGCTGGACTGAGGTGAGAGACAAATGCTCATGAAGTAAAGATAATGAAATGTGAACAGTGAGACACCAAGAGGCGTGTTAAGTGCTGCAGGGAGTTGAAAAGGAGTCCAAGGCAGGAGATTGGTTAGTCAGTAAATTCAGGGCTAAGAAGAGATGGAGAACAGAGGAGGCAGTAATAGTCCGATGTTTGTGTCACCCTCTCCGTAGCCCTCTCCTATCCCACTTTCAGCCAGCATTAGTGCCACTCATCTCCAGTGCCCATGGACCGCCTGCCATGCCAGCAGCATCTTATTCTCCCAGTAGGCCTCACCTCAGCCTCACCGCCATGCTGCTGCAAGTGTCATACTTCTATTAACCCTACGGGAAGGCTTCCCATCACCCCACCACCACTCCCAAGACGCACAAGACCTTGACGAGTTCTGACATCACCGTCAGACTTTCAGTGGCGCAGGAGTACAGCGAGCTTTTAGTTGGATGTCATGTAACTGAGTTCATCTGAGTCCTGCGTGGGGCCTTTGAGTATTGGCACATAGATT